>JAUPMG010000004.1:15797701-15821579 GCA_031762675.1 Pachysandra terminalis
TTCTTTTTAGTTCTATTTTCTTTTTCTTTTTTATTTTTGTTTATTTTATTTTTTAATTATTTTATTTATTTTTTATTTTTTTATTTTACATTTTCTTTATTTTATTTTATTTTTTACTTTAATTGTGTTTTATTTCCTCTTAGGATTAATTTGAGAGGGAGGGATCGGGTTCAACCTCATCAACTCTCAATCGAAGAATTGCAAAAATCAAGGGTTTAGTGAATAATTATAAAGTTTATATTTTCGCTTTAAATTTAATTCTAAGGAATTTGAGAGGTTTTATAATTCCAATTCTTTGATATGCACCAAACATAAAAATTATAATTTTTAAGTTCAATTTCAATTCTCAGACTGAATTCTCAGCCCAATTCCTTGCATCAAATACAGCCTTAAAGTAAAGATAAAACGCAAAGAAAGAAAACTAGAAGAAGCATTTCGTTTGGGTTCCTCTGAACCGAGTCTGTTGGTTGCAACTTAAAAGTCAATAAAGCCTTCACCATCTTTTGTTGGTAGCTGTAACATCAAGACGGCCACAAGAGAAAGAGATCGAGATTTAAGAGAGAAAGAGAAGAACAAGAATTTTCCTGTTTAGATGAAAACGATAAATGTCAGAAAAGGACAAAAGAGTATCATTCCTTCCGCCTACAAATGACTTTCTTTCTCACCTCTTCAAAAATATAAATTTTTCAGGAAACTCTCAAGCATGATTCCTGTGCTGTACGGTTGTTCAAACTTCAAAAAGCCTGGATTTGATGGTTTGATGCTTCGTCGACGGTGAACCTTGATTCTGTCACCGGTCATGACTCAGACTTTCCCGTCAGTTACCGAAAAGCATGATTCCTTTGCTGTTCAAACTTCAAAGAGTCGAGATGAGTTCTCCCGCGGGGGTACCTATCTATAAGATAAGATAAGATAGATCCTCCGTTTGTTCACATTACTCCATCTAAATTAACTAGGCAACAGGTCGGGCGGTTTCGGATTCTGGTGTCGTAAAAGGGTTTGAACTTAAACGGGTTGGGTTAGATTTAACCCACTTATTAATGGGTTGGAAAATCATAGAATCGAACTCAATCCATTAATAATTAGGTTTAACTCATCTAACCCATTTATTTTTAATTAATTAATTATTTTTTCTTTTTTATTTTTAAATTAAAATGAAATGTAATATTATTTATTATATTAAATTTTAATAATATAACATAAAAATATTAATAATTTTTTTCCAAAAAAATAAAAAAAGAGATATTTTTAACTTATGAATAAGTTTTAAAATGCCTATAAATAATAAATAATTATAAAATATAATTATATATCATAAAACAACACTTAAAAGGGCACCTAACAAATTGACGGGTTGGATTCGGGTTGACCCGTTTATAGATGGGCCACAAAAACCTAAACCCAAATCCAATCCAATTCAAAAATTGCTCAATCAAAAGTTCAAAAACATTTAATCGGGTTGGATTCAAGCGGGTTGATGGGTTGATTCAAAAATTGCCAGCTCTTCTAGTAACCTAAGAGTTTTATCAAACTCAAAAACAAAAACAATTATAAAATCCTAAATCCTAAACATTAATTTATAATCCTAAAACCCTAAAAGGAAACATGAACCCTAAACCCTAAATATTAAATTTTAAAAATAAATAAAACCCTAGAAAATGCTAAAACCTTAAAACAATGCTGAGCTCTAAAAGAAAAAGACGAATCGTAAAACCTTAAAATCAAAAAAAAAAAAAATACTAAACTCTAAAAGAAAAGGATGAGCCTAAAAATCTTAAAACAGTACTAAAAATAAAATAAGAATAATGAGTGTGTCCCTTACAATAGAATAACGTCATGTGGCGATAAACTCAACCGAAAACATGTACAATCGGTGTTCTCTCATTGATCAACTCTCTTTTAAATATAAGAACATTTTATTTAATTAAAAATTAGAAAAAAAGTCCTTTTATGTGATAATATAAAAGAAAAGATAATTAAGATATAAAATATCACAAGCTTAGGATTTATTTATTTTATTTTGTGACTTGTGATTAGGTCACCCGTGGGGGATCTATGATAGGTGGATTATTGAAACTGGAGTCGTGGTAAGCTCGCCCGCGGGGATTTATATAGGCCTCTCGCTTGATCACGTTCTCCATGTGGCTTTGAGAAACTAGCAACCGTGAAGAGTTTGTAAAAAACTCAAAAACAAAAAATGTTAGAAACAAGATTAAAGAAAAAAATAATATATAAAATATAAAAAACAAATAAATCCTAATTTTTAAGCATTAAAATTTATTATTTTAAAATATGAACCTTAAATCCTAAATATTACACCTTAATTATTTTTTTTAAATCCTAAAAAGGGATAAACCTTAAAAAAAAAAAAAAAAAAAAAAACAAAAAGAAAAGTGAGAGAGAGATTGATTTTAAAATCTAAAAACCGTAAAAAAAACACAACCCTAAACCCTAAATATTAAACCTTAAAAAAAAATAAAAAGAAAAATCCTAAAAAAAATTAAACCTTAAAAGATTGAGATGAACCTTAAAATCTAAAAATCCTAAAAAAATAGAACCCTAAAAGGAAATATTAACCCTAAATCCTAAATATTAAACCTTAAAAAATAAAGGTTGTTTGCATCTATACTCCTACATTATGAGTATTTATATTTATACCACTAGATTTTTTATATTTGTATATATCCTCCTCTATATATCGTAATTGCTGCATTTGTACACCTGTCATTAAAACATGCAAGCTTCTTACTAATTTTATTGAATGATTATAATACTCTTTTATTTAGTAAGTGTTATTTTACCTCCATTCTCTTATTACAATTACTTTCATTTCCAACGTTTCTCTGCCGTTTTTAGAATAAAATATATAAAAGTGTTTGATCAAAATTTATTGCAGGGACCTATATAAGTCTTGCGGGTTATGCAATCATTATCCAATGAAAGGGTTAAGTGAATCTTAAAATCGAAAAACCAATAAATATATATATTAGAATGTTAGGATTGTGATACTTTAGATTTTAGTTTTTTTTTTTTTTTATATTATCATAAAAAGGAATTTTTATCTGTTTTTAACTTAAATAAAAGTTCTCATTATCTTTAAAATACACTTTTATCAAAGAGAATAAAAAAAACGTTTGAACATGTCTTCAGTTGAGTCAATCTCACATGACAAATATTCTATATAGGTCCACGGCTATCACTCTCATTATTCTTTATATATTTATAAAGTGTGCAGAAACCGTTTAAACGAAAAGGGTAAAAGTAAAATAAATTATACTAAACTTTTAAAAATAGAAGATGGTTCACTTGAGAGACAATGGTAAAAGACAGGTGTAATCCTATGTCCTTGGTTCAAGTTGTCCTTCACCAAATATTATTTGAGACATTGTTAAAGACTTGGGTATCTGCAGAGACCTATGAATAGAAAGGATGCACTTCGACATTGGTTTTTCAAGTACAATGCCTTTTCAGTATTATAATTTAACGCTTCATTTTTTTCTTACGTTTACAGAAGGTAAAAATGCCAAAAATACAAACCAATTGGTGCTTTGTACAGTTGGTGAGTTCTTACTGAGATTAAACAAAGATCTATCAAAAGCTAAAAGCCCAACCCATATATCTATAGCTTTTGTTGATCCACCTTCGTAATCCTAAGAAGGTAGGTGTACACAAGTCAACCAAAAGCGAAATTTGAGTGACCCAGTAGGTCCTCCTTGAGGAATTGAGTGATACATTGAGGAGAAGAATTAATCCAGACACAGGAAAAGGCATCAATAGCATCTGCTGGGAAGTTTGCCTCCCGATAAGTATGAATGAATTTGATAGAAGTGAAAATTCCTAGCAGATAGGACACAAGGGGTCATCTCCTAGCTAGGGATTGAGATAACAGCTTGATGATTGTGTCATCGCCTCCTTCCACCTCCAGCTCCGTATATCCTTGATTCCAAGCCATCTTTAATCCTTCCAAAAGAGACATGGTCTCCCCAACAATGGAAGTGGATTCACCCAGGTTGAGAGCAAAGGCGTATTTGAATCTACCATACAGAACCTCTTTCTCACATGCTCCTTGCTCAGGATCACCACCAGATTTCTCAAATATTTTCATGTAAAGAATTAAGGGCATTAATAACATTTGTGAGAATATGATTTTTACCTTCAAAAATCATTTTATTCCTTCAGGAGGGATCAGAGGTAACTCCCTAGTCCCAATCAGGGTCTAAGTGGGGGATCCAATTTGGTGAGTAATATTCCATTCCAATCCTCTTTGAATGACGTGTTTTTGTTTACATAATTGTTTCCACATCAAAGTCTTGAGCCTTGGCCGCAGTGGACATGCTGCGGTTGGCTAGATAAGACCTCAGTGGATCAGGTACGCGGTGGCCTTGCCGGATCAGGTGTGCGGTGGCCTTGCCGTGCGGGTGAGTACGGGCGGCAATTTCAGGCATTACACATATAGCCTCTTTACTCATGCAATCTTCTCCGACCTCACCGACAATATCATCAGCTCATTCATGACAACTTCCAAAACTCCACCTCAAAGCCTCACACGCCTTAATTAACCTATCATCCTTCAGGGAACTCTATCGTACTACTGCTACTACCTATGAAAGCACCGTTTTTAATCTACACTATCCACATGTCACCAAATAAGTGGACCCACCCCTTTGTTCTAGTTTTTTAAATACGTACTGTTGTTGTTCTTATCGATCCCTAGTAGCTGTACTCCACCACCATTCATACTATTTAATTTAGAGAAAATTATAATTTGATCTTTAAGGTTTTTGATAATTACAATTAGATACTTTGAGGTTTTTAAAATTATAATAACACTTTTCGTCGAAAACCACAGGGGTTGATCAATTAACAATACTGAGTCATTGACCAATATACACCTTATAAATCGTTCTTCTTCAATCGTTCGGTTGATGTTTTTTTTTTTGTTTTTTTATTTCTTTGATGAATCAGTCAAAGTGTTTTTCATCAAAAAGAAAAAAATGATTCAAGGGTCACGTTGGAGCATGATGGCTCTTTAGTCAACAGACTAATTAAAGGCGTTTTAGCATTGTTTCTTCAGGCTCTAGAAGTGATTTTAGAGTCCAAAAGCTCTTCAAATAAATAAATAAGTGTTTGGTAAACTCAAGTGAAAAACGATTCCACAAGAATTACTTCCCACAAACATTGATTTTCTTGAAGCTATTATTTTCTACTTCTAAAATCACGTTTGCGAGAATTAATTTAAGGTTTTAATGAAACATATCTTATAGTTTTATACCTTTTAAAACTTTTAAAACACCTATTTTATCCATATTACCTTCATGAACAAAACTCTTACTGAATATATATAGATTTCCTACTCCATACAAAACTTCTCATAAATCTAACTTAGAAACGTTTTTTCAATAAACGTTTACCAAACATCTTTTATTCTTATGAAGAGCTTCATAAGAATCAATTTTAAAAAAATCACTTCCCCTTTCAAGAAGTAAAGCCAAACACACCCTAAGAAAAGTAACGCCAAACGCGCCCTAAGAGAAATATTCTAGAATAAGATTTATCTATTTTATCTAAAAATCATTCAATTTTTTGTAAAGGATATATTAATCAATGATTCAATGTTGACAAAGGGGTAACCATAATTTTAAAAACCTTAAGAGTCTAAGAGAAATAATCTAACCATTAATGTGTGGCTCAGCTGGTAGTAAACTGGGGCTCTAGTGAGCGTTTTCAGAGATAAGTCTGAAATTCGAATCCCACTAAAAGCACTTGTGGCTAGGGGTTTATTATAATGGCTCCCGTCCCAATCTCACACGTATGGGTGTGAGGACACCACGTGGTTTAAGACCAAAAAAAAAACTTTACGCGTCTAACTACAATTGATAATTCAATGTGGACAAAGGGGTAATTGTAATTTCAAAACCATAGGGAGTCTAATTACAATTGTCAGAAACCTCGTGGGATCAAAGTTTAATTTTACCTTTAATTTATTATACATAGATGAAGCCACTCTCTCGTCTCTCCTATCCACAGTTACAATGGAAGAGATTTCTTTTCACAGAATTACAACCGTCTCCCTCCTCTGCTCCTTCTTCTTCTTCCTCTCGCCAAACACCAGCTTCGCATGTCATACCGTGGATCGAACAGCATTGCTTGGATTCAAATCCAAGATCACTTCAGACCCATCTCAACTCCTCCACACATGGACTCCATCAACCGATTGCTGCACCTCTTGGGACGGTATCGCCTGTGACTCCTCCTCTGGTCGGGTAGTTAACCTCTCTCGACCGGGTCTTTACTCCACCAACGACTTTATCTCAGACACGTCGATGACCGGAACGATCTCGCCGGCTCTCGCCAACCTCTCCTTCCTTCGTCTTCTCGACCTCAGTAATCTCAAGGACTTGAAGGGACGAATACCGCCAGAGCTCGGGAAGCTCTCAAACCTCAGTTATCTCTTTCTCGACTCCAATAAGCTTGCTGGTTCGATACCCTTAACGTTCAAATACCTCGTCCGGATCAAGAAGATCTATCTTAATGATAATTCTCTATCTGGGGTGATCCCATCTTCTGTTATCGGATCGTTGACGTCGCTCTCCGAACTGGGTCTCTCGGGAAATCAATTATCCGGTGAGATTCCGTCGTCGATTGGCAAGTTGGTATCGCTGGTAAAGCTGGATCTCCACGAAAACAACCTCTCCGGTAGTATTCCGGTGACCATTGGCATGCTTAAAAAACTCAAATATCTCGACTTTTCCGATAACCGGATTGCCGGAAGCATCCCCCCATCAATCGGTGGACTTTCTGAATTAATCCTACTATATCTCAACCAAAACCAGCTGACCGGAAGCATTCCTTCTACGGTTGCCGGTCTCGTTGCTCTCCAATTCTGCCGGTTATCGGAAAACCGGCTAACGGGTAGCTTACCCGCGTCTATTGGCAAGCTTCCTCGAATCCAAAGACTAATCCTTGAGAATAATAAGCTTACCGGAAAGCTTCCGGGCACCATTGGCCATCTCTCATCTCTCACTGAGATATTCTTATCAAACAACCGTTTTACAGGTAAGATCCCTTCAAGCTTTGGAAATCTTCTAAACCTTCAAACACTTGATCTATCCAAGAATCATCTCTCAGGTCCAATTCCCCCTAATCTAGCTAAATTACAAAATTTACAAGCTTTGGATTTGTCTTTCAATCCATTGAGTCTAGCGAGAATACCGGACTTGCTCTGGCTTTCCAAATTAAATCTTTTTCGGCTCATGTTAGCACAGACTGGGATTCAAGGCAAGCTTCCAAACTGGTTAGCTTCATCATCTATATCGGTTCTTGATTTATCTAGTAACAGATTATCTGGGAAATTGCCTAATTGGATAGGAAACATGACAAATCTTTCTTTCCTCAACTTATCAAACAATGGTTTCTATTCATCCATCCCTGTAGAATTCAAGAACCTTTCGCTTCTGATGGATATTGATCTCCACTCCAACAAGCTCAGTGGGAACATGAAATCGATAATTTCAAAAAGAACTAAGGACCCATTAGGCCACTTCAACTCCATTGATCTCTCTGATAATCTGATCGTTGGTCCCATTGATGAGGATATTGGAGAGGAAACTTCAATGGGTTCGATCAAGATATTGATACTATCGGAGAATCCTTTGGGAGGATCGATACCGGAATCTTTGGGGAGATTGAGTGAATTGGAGGTGATTGGGCTTGCAAGTAATGGGTTGTCTGGAAGGATACCAGAGAAGGTGATGAACTTGGAGAAGCTTAGAGAATTCGATGTTTCCTGTAACCGGTTAAGTGGGATGATACCTCCTCATAAAACTTTTATTCCAGCTTCGGCTTTCAGGGATAATCCTGGACTCTGTGGAGCTCCACTTCCTCCATGTAAGCAATCCTAGAAGCGCACATACATTTACATTCAAGGATGATGGAAGAGCAGTTTTCTTTTGACTTTTCTTTCTGAAATTATGCGTTGACTGGATTGACTATTTGACCTCGGAGTCATACTATCTTGTCAATTTGACGGTGGAAGATATTTTCACAAGATCTTTTAAGCGAAGGTTTGGTAAGTTATTTATTTATTCTGTTTTAAGAAGTAAAAAAATAGATTTGAAAAAAAAAAGTAGAATCTTATTTACTTCTTTGGATATGAATTATTATTAAACATTCGGATTAAGAGTTAATCTACGTTTTTTTCAATATCAAACGCATTAAAAAGCATAATAAGTCTCAATGTTATTGCAAATGATAATATGATTACTTCTTCATTTTGACTTTTGACCCTTTAATTCCTTCAAATCTATTTTACACATTGATATTAATAGTTGGATCAAAATATTTACAGACCACATATAAATCAGAAATTCATCTTCTGTAAATCAGAAAAAAAAAAATAAAGATTTAAAATTGTTTAAAAACTATCGAATTTCAAAAAGAAATTAAAAGTCCACAATTTAACAATTTTTAAAAAATGAGAAACAATGAAGAAGAAAAAGAAGGAGAGTAAAAAGAGAATAAGAAACTCAGTTGCAACGTTCTTTAAAGATGGTCATTGATTATTGGAGATAGTCAGGGAAGATGTCTGGTACCTTTTCTCATCTTTCAAAGACTTTGGAAACCATTAAACTCTCTAGAATTTAAGGTGAAATATGAAAGCAATTTATTACTTAATGTAAGAAGCAATAATTTACTGCTTTACTTTACGCTTTAAGCAAATAAATTATTTTTTTAATTCTCTAAAAGTACTAAACGTTCTTTTTTGCTTTCAAAAGTTTTAGAAAAAAAAAAACACTTTAAAAAATCAATACTGAACAGAGCCAAATGATTTTGTTCCGACATTAACACCTATACCTTATCGACTTCTACCCACCAAAACCCGCTTAAAATTGATGAGCTTGATTGTCGGATCAGATTTTGGCATTCTCGATCGGATTCTTTGTAGATTTGGCCTTTGAGTAGGAATAGCAACAGAGCGGCTTTTGGCAAACCTTATACAGCCTATAAAAGAGCGGCGCAACCAGGGGGGGCGGGGGGTGGCCATGGCCCCCCCAAAGTTTTTGGAAACCCCCCACTTTGTATATATGTTTTGCCACTCCACCTACTTTGGATGGAATGGCACTCTATGTCTGCCCTACCAAAGTTTTTTTTTAAATTTTTTGAAAATTATTATTTCTTATACTTATATTTTTAAAATTATAATTCTACACTCATTTATTTTCATATATACATTTATTTAACTTTTTTAAATTATACTCTTACACATATTTTCTTAAAATTAATTTTATACTTATTTATAGGACTGTCAACGAGTCAAATTTGAGCTCTATAATTAGGCTCACGAGCGGAGCATGAGCCTGGAAAAAAAAAAGCTCATTAATTTAATGAGCTTGAGTCAAGCTTGGGCAAACTTGACTCGATTAAAGTTCAGCTCAGTTTGTCTATGAAATTATATATCTATATTTCTATATCTCATATTACATATTAATATTAAACATACATGTTAATATATTATGCTATATATAATAATAATCATCAATTGTAATATTAATGTAGTTAGACTAAGCTAAGATTTTTTGCAAGCTGAACCTTTTATGTTTTTTGCGAACTGAGCTTGAGCCTAAAATATTTTAACGAACTTGAGCTGAGCCTGAGCCCAAAAATTTTTAATGAGCTTGAATTGAGCCTAAGCCTTGTTCAAGGTTTACGAGCCTGAGCCAAACTAGACAAAGCTTGGCTCGACTTGGTTCATTTACAACCCTACCTATTCATTAATATATGTCAAGGTTTTGAATTTCGTTGAAATTTTTCAATTTCGTTTAGGTAGGCAAAATCAAAATTCTAAAATTTTGCTCCAAAAGATTTTGGACGATTTTGACATAAATGTTTGAAATAGCCAAAATAATTAAATTTGATTAAAATAATAATTTAAAAAAAAAATCAAAGTATTTTGTTGAGATCATCAAAATTTTATAGTGAAATTTTGTGAAAGAAATGAAAAATTGTATCAAAATTTCATTTTGGTCTTCTAACCCAAAATCATTGAGCACTAATTAGTAAAGCACATTAGAGCTTCTTTTTTTTTTTTATCGTTTGTAATTTGATTTGGCCCCCCCAAAAAATATTTTCTAGCTCCGCCCCCTAGGAGCCCCCTACATATTCCACCCAGTTATAAGAAATATTAAAGATAAATATTTTGATATATTTACTTATAAAATATATATTTATACAAAATATAAGTAAATGGCAATAGGACGGATTGAGTCCAACCCGAATCCAATTTATGGGTTATCAAACCTAACCATTAGTTACGAAACGGGTTACCCATTTAACCCGCGCGGTTGCCATCCCTACCTTCCAGCTATAAAATGGGCATGGAGCATGGAATAACTGCCATGAAAAAGAAGATTATTTGATAAGATGGATTCTATTCTAAGAGTTTGGTGACTGTCTACAACATGTGTCAGTTTCCCACTTCCTTTCATGAAAGGAACATGAGGGGTCGATTAAGCTATAGTTTAATCTAATTATAGCCATTGGAAAGGAACAAGACTGAGTGAAGCAACAAAGCATGCGCATGCCATTACCTCCTTTTTTTTTTTAAAAGACATCATAATTTCAGCATAGAACAGAAGGGATTATTTAAACAAAAGGGTTGTGCTTTGAGGCTATTCCCAATACAGTTGTAGTCGGTAATCATGTTGGTAGATAAATCTCCGCTATGAATTAATGAAACTATTTCTATTAAATACATTTACTTTGCTCAAAAGATAAGCTTCTTCGTAACAAGTCTTTTTAAAGCAAGTTGCACGCCAAGCTATTGAGCCAAGGGTAGGGCTGTCAACAGATCGGATTAGGACTAATCCAAACTTGATTTGACTAAAAGTCAGACTTTATCAAATCCAATTAGTTTCAAATCGGATTCAAATAATTATTGGAGTCCAATTAGTTTCAGATCGGATTCGAATAATTATTGGAGTTTTTGGTAAACCCATTTTATAGTTATAACAAATCAGATAAAAGGAAATACAATTTGATATATCTTTAATTTTTTTTTAAAATTATCCTAAATTAATGACGTATTTTTAATTATATGTTTAATACTTATAATAATCCAATATTATATATGCATGTTTATGTATATCTGTAATAAACATTTTATATACTTATATATGCACACAAATAGAATCGGATTGGACTTTTATCGAATCAAATCAACCTATATCCGAATTTGATCCGATTAAAGTCAGATCATATCTTATCGAATTATCAGATCGAAAATCTCTTACTAAATTTACTTTTTTCAAATTGAATTCGAATCATATTCCGATCCATTGACAGCCCTAACCAACAGCATGGATTGCCTTTTAGAGAGAGTATTTTTATTTATTTTTTGTGGTGAAAAATACCCCTGAAATTTGACTAAAATACTTGAACATCCCCTCAAATTTATCACTCTTAATTTTTTTTCTTTTTTTTTTATTTCTTTTATGACAAGATTAAGATTTTTGATTGCCCAAAGACTTGATAGGAAGGATTAAGTAACTCACACACGGCAAAGATGAGAATTGATCCCAAGACTAGGGACAACCCCACCAGGCCCTTAATAAAGATTAAGATTTTATTAAGGATTAAAATAAGTATTATTATAATCTGTTGATCTCATATCATCATTCAAACTAGCTTGCAACCAACAGGAGCTACAGAGATCCAGTGATCTTGGGCTACCTTCCTCACTAAGTGATGCGCCACACCATTTCCTTGTCTAGGAGTATAGAGACAAAAGTTATACCTTTTATATTACAAACTACTGCTTGAATGATGATTTCAGCATCCAATCTTGGTTGTTTTCGACCTGTTAGGAACTCAAAAGGTCTTTTGAGTTGCCTTCTAAATTCACCATCCAAAATGATGATTAACGGCAAAATACACAGCTTCTTTTACGGCAAAAGCTTATGCAACTAAAGCACTTTTAGGTGGCGTTTGGAATTGCTTCTATAAACACTTATTGCAACTTATAGCTTATATAAGTAATTATTTTAAAAATGTGTTTGCCTGGGCTTATGGGTAAGTGTGTATCCATAAACAGTAAAGGAAGGTTACCCAAAAGGAGAAACTGTTGAGAGTAGCTTCTCCCAAGCTCTTATGCGTTAAGCTATTTCACAACTTTAACAATATTTTTAAAATACTTATTTTACCCCTAAACTTTCATAAGCACTTAAATAAATATTATTTTTAAACTTTAATATTATTTTTATAATACCTATTTTACCCCTAAACTTTCATAAGCACTTAAATAAATGTTTTTACCAAACACAATTTACTTCAAGTAAGCACTTATTGTTGCTATGGATAAGTGCTCCCATTGAGCCATTTATCCAATAAGTGCTGATCCATAAAAACAAGCCGGGCCAAACGCCACATTAATGCTCTTGATATCCTTACCACCCTTATTAAGATTTGCAAGCCTACCTCGTCATATTTAAAAAATACAAATACTCTTTTTTTTTATCTCTCAACCTTTTTTAATGACAACAAAGTTTCTACCAACATAACCAATAATAAAATGAGAAATACAAAAAAAAAAAAAAAAGGTATATATAAAAAAATGAAAAATAAAATTAAAGAGGGAAAAATGTTCCTAAGGCAAAAAAAACTCACAATGTTCTCTTTTGCAGCAAAAAAAATCTTTAATGAAGAAAAAAATAATAATGGATGCAACCTTTGTTCGGTGTTGTAATCTTTACATCTGTTTAGTGATTCCGAGTTTAGTAAACAAGTGTGGTTTTTATCACCTTTAGGATTTCGTGTTGATAAAGAGAATGGGTCAACCCTTTTATAGCGGATTAAAAATTTCTTCAATGTGACTTAGAAAGTAGGCGAAGGACAAGAAGCTATGGCAATGTTTTCGGTGATTTGTTGAACAATTTAGTGTGCCCAAAATGAATTATTATTTCAGAATAATCTAGAGCGTCCTTATGAGTGCACTAGAAGAGCAACTAGAAGTGCAGTAAAAGACCTAGGGACTTCAATGAGGCCATGTTGGCCAAGAAGGTTTGAGCTTTAATTGAGGGCCCTGACTCTCTCTAGACTAAAGCTATCAAAGGTAAATATATTAAGGACAAAGGATTACACGAGGTAAGGCCCAAACACTCTGACTCTTATCATGTGGAAGCAACTTTGTAAGGTTAAGCATAGCATCCAAGATGGTTCTAGGTGGATCATTGCTGATGGAGCTAATGTCCCGCTAGCAGGGCCTTTCTGGGCCAATACCTGGGGCTCGCCCGCCCCACCCCCTTTCGCCAACTTGACTTATGTCGCAAACATTAGTCGGACTAATACCCATGAGTGGAATGTTGATATAATCAATACTGGTGGCCTCCAGACTGTGCTAACCGCATTCTTGCTATCCCCATCTGCAAACACCCAACCAAGGATAAGCTTATTTGGGCCCCTACTGCCTCTGGTAAATTCTCTGTCTCTTCTGCCTACAATCTCATCTGCCCCTCTACCACTAACACCTTGGGTAATTTCTAGCTCCGATTGTGGCACCTTCCCTGTCCACAAAAGGTAAAATTTTTTCTTTGGAAATGTTTTCACAATGGCATCACTACTAATGATTTACTTGTGCGCAGATTAAAAGGTTGCGAGGAAAAGTGTTGTCTCTGCCTTGATCACCTTGAAACCCCCAAACACTTGTTTATTGATTGTAGTTTCTCTAAAGCTATTTGGTTTGCAGTTTCAGGAGGTCATATTTCGCAGGTCTGTCGTGGGAATTCTACCTTGGAGTGGTTCCAAACCATCATTTGTAGCAATGACCATAGTTGGCCACATCATCTTCTAGACCTTGCCGCCGCCCTGGCTAACTACTTCTGGGCGATTTGGTTAACTCGGAACAAGTCTATATTTGAAAATCTCTCCCCCTCCACTGATTTTACCATTGCTCTTTTTCGTTCTCTGCAGATGAACACTGATTCTCTTATCAAAGCCAAGCTAATATTGAAGTCACCTACAAAACCACTGCACACCATCTTTGTTAGATGGCTCCCACCCAAGATTGATCACATTAAGTTGAACGTTGATGGAGCTGCCCGCAGCAATCCGGGATCTACTGCTGTTGGTGCTATTTGCAGAAACTCTGACGGACGATTCTTGTTTGCTACTGCTTCTCTCCTTGGCTACTGCGACTCTCTCATAGCCGAGGCATATGCTTTACTGGAAGGCCTCACTTTAGCCTACCATGCTGGTTTCCTTCGTATCGAAGTTGAATGTGATTGCGCCTCTCTTGTTAGTCTCCTTGCTAAGCCTATCTCTGAAGCTCCTTGGAAGATCTGGCCTATCATTTCTGAGATACACCTACTATGTACCCATTTTGTATCTGTTAGCTTCTCCTGTATTTTCCGGGAAGCCAACTTTGCTGCCGACCGCTTAGCTAACTTTGCTTTAGATTTTTTCCCTTGCTGTTGGGTTGGCTCCCCCCAGAATTCATCTCAAGTATCATTGTGGATGATTTTGTGGGTCGAACCACCCCCGCCTAGTTCCTTCTACTTAATATAACTTCTTTATGTGTTCTTACCAAAAAAAAAAGGGTGATTGCAAAATTGATTTCGATCAATGAGTCCAGAAGAGCTCGAGATGAGAAGATTAAATAATCAATTGCACCAAAGGAGGGGTGGGTAGCACCTACATTATCTTGCATAAAACTAAACTTTGATGCATCATGGGATTAGCAGCTATATAGTAGAGTACAGTAGATGTAATTGGGGATAAGAAAGGAGTTTTTGTTGCTTGTTTATGTCATGAAATTTCTTTGGGTAATAGTGCCTTGGGAGTGTGAAGCAATTACTGCAAGGGATGCAATGTCTTTTACTCTTCATCATCATTTTCAGGATATTGAATTTTTGGGGGACGTAAAAGAAGTAATAGACATGCTCACCGGAAAAAGCAAAATAAAGACTGTTGTTGAGATTTTTGTCTTGACCACACTGCAGTCAACTTCGAAAATGTTCTTTTGCTTATAAAGGTAATTGTTTAGCGCACCTCTAAACAAGGAAAGCAGCACAGAACAATCTTAATTCAAGCTGGTTTTCTGTACCACCTCCTTGGTTTGTACTGACACTTCAAGAAGACAAGAAGTCTTTTCTTTGTAATTTGACTTCAGTTCGATAAAAGTTCTCTCATGTTTCCATCAAAAAAGAACACGCCCTTTTTTCCCAATATAAAGATGTCCAATGCACTGCAGACCAGGATCCTCCACTAGTTATGGCAAAGGTCTAGATATGAAAGAAATTTAAAACAAAAGAACAGAGAAGGGGAGAAAAGTAAAAACTGCCTCTTCATTATGGAAGCTTTGAATATCCTTCTATACATGAGATACCGGAAGTAAGGAAACATAAAAGAAACTATTTGGTATCAAACACAAAACACCAATCTGCAATTGAAACTTCAAAGTTACTCATTCGTCCTTTTTTGCTTCATTCCATTTTTTTTTTTTTTTTTTTTAACTTTTAGTTTACAGCCCCATTGGGAGAGACAGAGAAAGACAAGATATTGTGATCTACCATTTTAGACAACTACATACAGACAAACTAATAAAAGAATTGCAAGATATTTCACAGAAAAATAACAAGGCTCCCCCTGAAAGAATATCCAAAAATATATATGTTAGAAATTCAATTTAGCTTTAGACCGATCGATCAGTTGATGCTAGTAATTTAGTCTGACAAATCTACTTAACTTGTTATGAAACAGTAGTAGAGAAATCGCTAAAATATTACCAATTTTCAGGGCATAATATCTTCTTTAAGTGAAAGCAATGATCCTATCTGCAATCTTTGTACGACAAAGTGGACACTCAGAACAAGCAAGCGAACAAGGTTTACACACTGCACAAGATACACCAAAATTACTTTTACTCGCAATAATCAATATGACAGTAGGATATGGCATGTGCACAGATCCAAGAGCTTAAGATTACTTACAACAAAAATGTCGGCACGGGAGAAGTATTGCCGCAGTAGGCACTTCAAAGCATACTTTACATACATGAGAATTTGCATCCCCATTCCCCAGGTGTTCAAGCTCTTTATCCTTCATCTCTTGCATTCGAGCCTGAATACATTGGAAAAGAATGAAGAACTGATAGATCAATCTACCAGCTATCAATCTAAAATACGGTGAAGAACAAATAGATCTCCTTAGTAGCTACCAACCTAACGAACTGAGAGGATTATAGCATGCTTCCTCAAATCAGTCAATATGCAAAGAAAGAACGCATAGATC
This sequence comes from Pachysandra terminalis, assembly GCA_031762675.1. NCBI lineage: Eukaryota > Viridiplantae > Streptophyta > Magnoliopsida > Buxales > Buxaceae > Pachysandra > Pachysandra terminalis. Next base: position 15,813,983 of record JAUPMG010000004.1, read on the forward strand.
AGCTTAATTAATTATTCATCAAAAAGTGTCGAGAATGAAACCAGTGTAAAACTGTTTGACAATTGTCTCTTGGTTATATCAACCAATTCCTATCATAGCTTTAAGCACTTCTCAAATCTAATTTAGTGTGTTCAAGCACAGGTAATATGACCCATTCCAAATTTCAGAAGGATTCTAATAAAACCAATCAATAAATAAACAATTTGGATATGGATAGAAAGTAAATAAAAAACAAAACAGTGGAGTAAATTAGATCAAGGCGCACCCATAATAATATTCAAACTAATTATCAAAAAAATAATAATAATAATAATATTCAAACTATATTTTTCTTATTCAGTTTTACCTTAAGGCGAACAACCAGAGGTTCTAGCTCTGGACCATCATTTACTGGTTTAGTACCGTCTGACACTTTTCTCTCTTTAACGGCAATATTACTGTTGTCAATATCATTTATTTTGGGATCATTCACAGCATCTATTCCACCACTAGACCTATCATCAACATTCAACTCCGGGATAGTTCCCCCCTCTTTCTTCAACTTTGCAACAAGTACCCACATGTTCGCTAAATCATTCTCTAGAGCTGTCTCTCTTTTCCTTGCGTCGTCAATCTTTTTTATACTTTCCTCTTCTGCTAGTTCCTTCTCAGCCAATGCAGCCTCAAGAGCAGCTTCTCTTTGTTTCCTTGCCTGCAGCTCCATCTTTATATCTTCTGGATCAAGATTCCAGAACTCCACATCATCATGGACTGTTCCATTAATTTCATTAGCCCGGGTAGGAAATCGGCCTTTTCTCCCAAGCTTCATGACGTCCGTCTTGCTTTCAGAATATTTACGGTTAGCACCATTAACAGTTTGCATACTGGAACCTCTAGAATATGCCATTTCTTGAGCGGCCAACAATTCTTTTGCTTGTCTCGCATTCTGTAACGAAAGCTTGGTGACCTCACCTGCCAAATTCTTTAACTCGACGGCAGCCGCAGACGCCAATTCCTTTGCATAAGAAGCTTCTTCTGCCAACTTCTGATTCTGCACATGCAATCCACTGCTCTCTTCTAAAAGCTGAACATGTTCTAGCTTTAGCTTCTCATTTTCAATCTCCTGTTGGGAACAAAGGGATACATCTATGTTAGTTTCAGAAGCAATAAAGAGGCCATGAAATCATGAAATATGTATGCAATGGCCAGGCGACAAACAGAAATACTGAATAAATTGTCTTGCTTACATGTAATACTAGGACATTCCATGAAACAGATCATCCACTATGCAAATCTAAGGGACCAATTGGGAATTTGTTTTGCCAATCCCATGACAAAAACCTAACCTAGCCAGTATTATGAAACTAACCAATATTACTGCTCCATTACAATACAACTATTTCACTAATTAGGGAATTATCATAGTATCTAGCAAAATGAGAAGAATTAGGTACAAACACGGCATGGTATTTTTTTACAACAAAGAGCCAAAAATTGAGTCAAATAAAAGGGCAAATGGAGAAATAAGCATGAAAATGAGAAGTACATCGCATCAGATTTAGTTCCCTTCTGTGATGCGGTATCCTACCAGACAGACTTGGTCTCCAACAGTAGACCCTCTGGCTCTTGATAGACCGTGTGGACAGCCCTTTCATCCAAAGAAAACCTCATCTTCACCACGTACTGAAATTTTAGCAACTGAATAGCAGCCATTGAAACTATTAACAATTTAATAGTTTCAAAGCCTCGATGATGTCAGAAAGGGATTGGACCTAAGTTACCAGAGCAGGAGCAAGCGCGTAAAAGCGTTAATTAAAAAATATCATAGAATTCAGAGTGCATACAGAGCGTTTTATATATATATATACTTTTTTAGTTTAAAAATAATATATTTATACATTAAATAATTTATATTTAATTATTTTATAAACTTATATAAAGAATTCTCTAAATTATATGTATTAGTGATCTATAAGTTAACACTTTCCTTATATTGACTTTTTAATGTACTTATAATAAAAGAATAATTAAATTCATATTACTAAAAAAAAAAAAAACATATGAATTTATCATGATTGTCCTATACAAGTCTGGCCTACAAATTATTTTCAAGTTTGGCACTCTCGCGCTTTCACTCCCGCAGCCGCTCGACGTTCTGGTGACTAAGTGTGTGTGTGTGTGTGGGTGTTTTTGTGTGTGTGAGTGTTAGAGAGAGAGAGAGAGATCTACAGAACAGAAAAAAAAAAAAAAAAAGTGAACAAATTCAGTGCAAAAATCATATGATTTTACAGAAGTATGAATTTTATTGTACTAGTAAAGAAGGAACAAAAGACTATAAAAGCACAAAAGTAGCAAATGGTAGAATGTTTAATTTGATCAATATCAAGGCCATCAGTAAACAAAAAGCAAACATACACAACATAATTTCGCCATTCAAATGTATAGTGTCCTAGAATTACCTGAGATTGAATTTTCTTTTTCAGCTCATCAAAATATTCTTCAGATACAGAAGGCTCAGAAGATAATGATGACCTATCACCCGTAACTGATGCGAGTTGCTGCTGTAGGAAGAGTATCTTATCTTGCAATTCCTTGTTCTTTGAACACTGTCAGCAAGAAAAACTAAATCATTTTTTTATAAAAATAAGAAGAGGAGGAAGAAGCTAGTGCTTCTTTAAAGAAAGAAAGACTCGGTTCATTGGAAGGACATAGATTGTCCAACTATAATGCTGGGTAAAATAAAATCTCTCACAAGAACAAAATCCTGCTAAATCACAAAACCACAATGAATTCTGATGCAATTACAAACCTTATCCTGTAGCTGTTCCTGGAGGATACGGTTGTCTGCTGATTTTATCTGCATCCAATAATACGGTTTAACCAGATCATAAGCTTAAATGATTGCATTTACTGAAATCAGGTATCCTAGACTTAGCAGATACCATTAAAAGAACGGGTGCTTAACCAAGTGAAGCTTCATTAGATTTCTTCATGGAACATGGCACGTATACTGTTTGTGTTGCTAGACAAAATCGGGAGACATAAACTAACAGAATCAACTGCTCACCTCTAGCTCGAAAGCTTTCTCATTGCACTGTGTCATCAACCTCATAACTGTCTGTTAAATTTATTAAAAAGAAAAATATATTCAGAATTTATCTTCAAAGATAATGGCAATACTGTAAACCTTCAATTGCAGAAAAGACAATGATGATGAAGAAAAAGGAAAACTACCTGCTGCATATCTACTAATGATGCATTAGCAATTGAAGCCTCGCCATTTGCAGTAATGCGTTGTTCCAAAACCCTCATTTGCCTCCTCTTTTCTTGGATTTCAGATTCCAAGTTTTGAATCTGTATACGAGTAAGCATATACCAATAATGAAAGAAACCTTGAGAAAGAAAGGGTTCAAGTACAAGAAGCATGATATTCAAATTCAGCACAAGACTATGTGATAAAGTAATAGTTCATCTGGATATTAATGGGCACAAATACATAGCAAATTGTAAATTCCAATATATTTCCAAAAATCTGTCTCATGACAATTACAGTAAATTAAAAAATTAATGAATAAGATGTACAACATATATTAAACTGGTAGTTCATCTATACTGGCCACATGCAGAGTAAGAAATTTGAATACTGGTTGGTGTATCTACCTAAAAAATTTGGCAAGCTAATCAGGTGACTTAGATTCCATTTTCTTTTACAAGGCCGTCAGCAGCAGAACATTGATTGAGAATGAGCACTATTCAGCATGAAATTGAGTTGAGAATGAGCTCTAGCTCGAAGGAAGTGACATGTTCTGTCTGGAAGCCTCAAAAAAAAGAATGATAATAATATGGATAACAAAATGCCAGCACATCATCCCACAGCTTATGGACAGCATTTGGTTGCCAGACAACTGCCTACAAGGCACACTCAGCAGTGGGTCCCAGAGCTACTATTTTCTTAGTTATGTATTAATTGCATTTAGAATTTAATTCAAAACATATAGACGACTTACATCACAAAATCAGTCTTTAGGATGTTCTATTTTTAAGTCATTTTTTTATAAGTTGGAATCATATTATCGTAGTCTATATTTTTTCTTTTGAGTTGTAAATAGAGGAGGATTAGAGGTAGAAAACCTTGAGATGCCTGTTGTATTGAGTTAGTGAGATGCTTTCTCAACCTAGAGCACCTAGTACTGAATCCCATTAGTTGTACTTATCTTTCTCAATATATTTGCTGTTCTTTCAATATATTTACAGCTCCAGTTTCTAGTTCCACTCTTTTCATTGCCTTCTAGTTTTATTTCTCAACCTAGAACATCTAGTACTGATCTTGTTTTATTTGGAAACTCGAATTTCCTGTTTTCTACTTGTTCATGTTCAACCAGCAAAAATGACCTTTGCATTATTTGTTTGATTCAATTGGAACTTCTAAACAGAACCCTAGTTTTCTCTAGATGAGTTTATCTCACAACCCCAGATATTGAATTCTTAAAAACCGAAATTGAACCTAATATCTAAGATCCAGATTCGTCATGCTTATGTCCTGCATCACAAGCACGGTGTAAAGTCCTGGGGAGCGCAACCAAAACTGATGTGCATCTGTGGATACAAAATGGGTATCGGAACAATTTGTGCTGATACAATGAGAATCAGCTGAAGTATCAGCTCAAGGTTTTGGGTCAATCTCTGCCGAAACCAACTGTATAGACGAAGTGTTGGCTAGATACTTGGTGAAAATTAGGAAGTTTACTGGGTTTAAATTAGGTTCATTTGAAAGTCTATAAGGGGACACAAATTTCATGTAAACTTCAGAGTTTATGAGAATGATTGTGTATTCACTTCGAAAATTTTCTCATTGTTCTTGGTCCTTGTGGGAGTGTGTTGGATGACCTAACATTTGATTGATGCCTTCTGATCAACAACTGATTGATCATCAAGGATTGATATATCAGGTTGATTGAGCCTTCTTTCATTTCTAATAATTCCTGTACAGCCCTTTTTGAATAACATGTTTCGTGACTTCTTCTATTGAGGACAACGATGCTGCCCAAAAAATTCCTGCGAGTGTATTCGAGTTCCTAAACACGGGCGGCATCAGTTAATCAAGACCAAAATGTAAAGGGTACATAGAATGGGATAAATACACAATGATGACTACATGATTTCCTTGTTTTTAAAATGAGTTGTATGTAGTCAACATTATAGCTATATGATTCAAATAGACATTCAGTAAAGTTCTGTAGAATAAGCAGTCCAAAAGGTTTTGTAGACCACAAAATCTAATCTACATTAAGGTGTTTTTAGTCACAAAAGATAAAATATAATGAACTTCAGCTGTGCATTTCAGCATTCAGAATCATATATTCACTTTGAAATTGAAGTCAATGACATTCACATGAAGTATAATTTTAGAAAAATGGAAAAAAAAATACACCTGAGTGTTCAAGCCATCGGGATCATTTACAGACTGCTCCACCAAGCGCTTCAGGGTACTCGTGCTGAATGCAATCTCTCCAGCAAGCATCTTAACTTGTTCAACAAGCAGATCCATCTGATCTGACATTGTCATCCCAACCTACATTGCAATATGAGAAACATAAAAAAGCTGAATTTGGGGTCTCACCGGGGAAAAAAAATCAAGAGCTTTATCCTCTTAAGGCATTACTTTACAATTTTATAGCTGTCTGTGCATAACTCACTGCTGCGACAGTAGAGAATGCCAATGGCTTAACAGAAAATCTACACCATAACTACCAAATCAAGGCATGCAGGTTAGTAAGATATTCTACTAAAGGGCTTAAATATTGTAATTCATGACAAGGTTTTTTGTCTCAGGACAAGAAAACGCCGGAACCAGTCCGTACTGGCAGTAAGAACTCGTACCGGCCGGTACGGGTCTGGTCCAATCCAAACTGGCCGGATTTTACCGCCCGGCTTTTTTTTGTTTTTCTAACAGGTCGGTGCCTGCACGTAAGAAAAGGAAAAAACAAAAAAACAAAGAGGAAGAAGAATAAGAGGCACAGACTCATCTCCCTCCCTACTAGCCAGCCTGGGTCTGGTCCAATTCAAATGGATCGGATTTTACCACCCGGCTTTTTTTTGGTAACAGATTGGTGCCTGCATATAAAAGGAAAAAAAAAAAAAGAGGAAGAAGAAGAGGAGGTACATACTCCCCTCTCCTCCCCCCCGCTTTTTTTTTTGTTTTTTTTAACAGGCTGGTGCCTGCATATAAGGAAACAAAAAAAAATAAAATAAAATAAAAGAGGAAGAAGAAGAAGAGAAGGAGGTACATACTCTCCTCCCCTCTCTCCCGTTTTTTTTTTTGTTTTGTTTTTTTAGCCGGCCAGTGCCTGCATATAAGAACATAAAAAATAAAAGAAGAAGAAGAAGAAGAGGAAGAGGAACATACTCCCCTCCCCTCATCCCTCCCTCCCTCCCTCCCCTCCCCTCCCGCTTTTTTTTTGTTTTTTAACAGGTCAGTGCCTGCATATAAGAAAAGAAAAAAATAAAATAAAAGAGGAAGAAGAAGAAGAGGAGGTACATAGTACATACTCCCCTCCCCCTCCCTCCCTCCCTAGTAGGTACCAGTTTAGACCGGCCAGTACAATTTATTTATTTATCTATTTATTTATTTATTTTATCATTATTATTATTATCTTTCTTTTTATATCATAGACATACACCAGACTGGCAATGACCAAATCCGGTACGAGAAACCTTGATTCACAACAAATGTGAAATACTAAGATGACCTATAGTTAATTTCAGGAAGACACCTGCAGAAAGTTCACGTTATTCCATACGAACCGCTGATGATAATTACAGGATTATATCCTACTGATCTCTATTATATAAAATAACTCAATTACCAGAAGTAATATTTAGATATATTAGGAAAATAAAATACTAACAAAAAATGCTAACTTACTGTTGTCAATCTTGAACTGGCAGTTCCACTAATAAGTTCACCCGCTTGAGTAGCCTCTGTAACTGAACTGCTGACTGAAGATAGTTCATCATTCCACTTACTGGAAGATCTTCGGTGTTTAAGATCATAAGAGGAATCTGATGGAACTGAAAGAGCAGACGGAGATTCTTTCTGGTTCTCACTTTCTAAAAGCAAAGGAGAACCATCATGCGAAACATCCAATTTCTGACATTAACAGGACAAAGGATAAGTATAAAATTGAAGTCACATACAGAACTTGTACATGTATCTTTCACATGCACTACACATGTGATGACATTGAGCACAGAAAACATGAGTAGAACTCAGGGCTGCACGTCCTTCTCTCAATTTTTTCACAACAAAATTGAATTTGAGATTTGCAGCCCATGAATATCAATTGAAAAAGATGTCCTTGTTGACCAACTTTTTTCTAGTTTTCCTACATTTTAAGGTCAAAATATCAGCGTATATTTGGTTTGAATGTCAAATTGTTATGCAGAATGACATTGCATGGAAAATCAAAGAAAAAGCACATGTCGTGTCTACAGTTTTCATCGACCAGATTGAGAAAAAGAAGGGTTACATCATCTTCACCGATAGAATGCCGCCGTTGATGACTGGGTACATCACTCAAACACCCAGGACCAGGAATTGTGTTCTTCGTGGAAACAA
>JAUPMG010000004.1:15821679-15834469 GCA_031762675.1 Pachysandra terminalis
AAGCTTGCTGGTTCGATACCCTTAACGTTCAAATACCTCGTCCGGATCAAGAAGATCTATCTTAATGATAATTCTCTTTCTGGGGTGATCCCATCTTATGTTGTTGGATCTTTGACGTCTCTATCCGAACTGGGTCTCTCGGGAAATCAATTATCCGGTGAGATTCCGTCGTCGATTGGGAGGTTGGAATCGCTGATAAAGCTGGATCTCCGTGAAAACAACCTCTCCGATAGTATTCCGGTGACCATTGGAGGGCTTAAGAAACTCAAATATCTCGACTTTTCCGATAACCGGATTACCGGAAGCATTCCTCCATCAATCGGTGGACTTTCTGAGTTAATTCTACTATATCTCAACCAAAACCAGCTGACCGGAAGCATTCCTTCTTCGCTTGCCGGTCTTATTGCTCTCCAATTCTGCAGGTTATCAGAAAACCAGCTAACGGGTAGCTTACCGGCGTCTATCGGCAATCTCCCTCGAATCCAAAGATTAATCCTTGAGAACAACAAGCTTACAGGAAAGCTTCCAGACACCATTGGCCATCTCTCATCTCTCACTGAAATATTCTTCTCAAACAACCGTTTTACAGGTAAGATCCCTTCAAGCTTTGGAAATCTTCTAAACCTTCAGACACTTGATCTATCCAAGAATCATCTCTCAGGTCCAATTCCTCCTAATCTAGCTAAATTACAAAATTTACAAGCTTTGGATTTGTCTTTCAATCCTCTGGATCTAGTAAGCATACCAGACTGGCTAACCAAACTAAATCTTTTCCGGCTCATGTTAGCACAAACTGGGATTAAAGGCGAGCTGCCAAAGAATCCAAACTGGTTAGCTTCATCATCTATATCGATTCTTGATTTATCCAGTAATCGATTATCTGGGAAATTGCCTAATTGGATAGGAAACATGACCAATCTTTCTTTTCTCAACTTATCAAACAATGGTTTCTATTCATCCATCCCTGTAGAATTCAAGAACCTTTCTCTTCTGATGGACCTTGATCTCCACTCAAACAAGCTCAATGGGAACCTGAAATCGATATTCTCGAAAAGAACTAAAGACCCATTAGGCCATTTCAACTCCATTGATCTCTCTGATAATCTGATCATTGGTCCCATCGATGAGGAGATTGGAGAGGAAACTTCAATGGGTTCGATCAAGATATTGATACTGTCGAAGAACCCTTTGGAAGGATCGATACCGGAATCGTTGGGGAGATTGAGTGAATTGGAGGTGATTGGGCTTGCAAGTAATGGATTGTCTGGATGGATACCGGAGAAGGTGATGAACTTGGAGAAGCTTAGAGAATTCGATGTTTCCGGTAACCGGTTAAGTGGGAAGATACCTCCTCATAAGAGTGCTATTCCGGCTTCTGCTTTTGGGGACAATCCTGGTCTCTGTGGAGCTCCACTTCCTCCATGTAAGCAATCCTAGATATTTAAAAGCCTTTGAACACATACATTTACATTCAAGTAATGATCGCTTTTCTTTCTGAAATCTGAAATTATCGTTGACTGCATTGACCATTTGACCTAGGAGTCATACTAATCTTATCAATTTGACGGTGGAAGATCTTCTCACAAGATCTTTTTGTGAAACAAAACTAAACTATTTTGGTAAGTTATTTCTTTTTGTTTTAAGAAGTAAAATAGATAATTGAAAAAAAAAAGTAAAATTTTATTTACTTCTTTGACTTAATATTAAATATTTAGATTAAAATTATGATTTGATTAAAGTTTTTGTCAATATCAAACCCATTAAAAAGCCTTATGAGTCTTAATGTTATTGCAAATGATGATATGATTTCTTCTTTATTTTGACTTTTGGGTCCTTAATTTCTTCATATCGATTTTACAGGTTGATATTAATGGTTGGATCAAAGTATTTGCAGAACTTTCACAAATCAGAAATTCATTTTCATTAGACCAGAAAAGGAAAAGTAAAAATTTGAAACCGTTTAGAAACTATCTATTTCTAAAAGGAAATAAAAAGTTCAAAATTTAACAATTTTTCAAAAGGAGAAATTATTCATGAATAAGAAGATGAAGGAGGAGTAAAAGGAGAATTAGAAACACACCGGCCTTGAACATGATTACCGATCTTTAAAGATCGTCATCATTTATCAGAGATAGTCGGAAAAAATGTCTAATACTTTCTCTCATCCTTCAAAGACTTGAGAAGCCATCAAATTCTTTAAAATTTAAAAAGAAATATGAAAGCAATTTATTGTTTAATGTGAGAAGCAATGATTTATGGCTTTACACTTTAAGCAAAAAAATTATCTTTTTAATTCTCTAAAAATACTTATTAAATATAACCGAACGTTCTTTATTTTTCTTTCGAAAGCAAAATTTTGCTTTCAAAAACAGAAAAACACTTTCGAAAAACAATACTAAATGGAGCCAGACAATTTTATTAACACCTATACCTAAACCTGGTCCACTTGAACCCACCAATACTTTCTTAAAACCGATGGACTTGATGGTTAGATCAGATTTTGGCACCTCTCGAATAGATTCTTTGTAGATTTAGCCTTGGAGTAGGAATGGCAAACTTTTGACTAACCATAACCCGCCTCTAAAGGAGGCCCCTAAAATCAAATCTGCTCCTACAACCATGATAGAGCGATATTGGGATAGGACTGGACATATTCGGTCATAAGAAATATTAAAAATTAATTCTTTTTAAAATTAATTTTTTAATATTTTGATATATCTACTTATTAGATATATATTTATACAAAATAAGTGAATGGTAATAAGACGGATCGAGTCCAACCCGAATCCAATTTATAGGTTACGAAACCCTAACGATTAGTTGCGAAACGGATTATATCCTCCCCGATGCCATCCCTACCTTGGAGCTATAAAATGCGCATGCAGCATGGAATAACTACCAAAAAAAAAGAAGATTATTTGATAAGATGGATTTTATTCTAAGAGGTTAGTGACTGTCTACAACATGTGTCAGAGTTTCCCACTCCCTTTCATGAAAGGAACATGAGGGTCGATTAAGCAATAGTTTAATCTAATTATAACCATTGGAAAGGAACAAGATTGTAAGTGAAGCAACAACGCATGGGCATCATGCCATTACCTCCTTTTAAACATATCATAATTTCAGTATAGAATATAAGGGGTTAATGAAACTATTTCTGCTAAATACATTTACTGTGCTCAAAAGATATGCTTCTTCATAAGAAGTCTTTTTAAAGGAAGTTGCACGCCAAGGTATTGAACCAAGAGTAGGGCTGACTACGGATCGGATCAGGGAATATCCAAATTTGATTTGATTAAAAGTCAAATCTCAAATCATATTTTATTGGATCGTCAAATCATAAATCCCTTAACAAACCTAATTAGTCTCGGATCAGATCAAATTCAAATAATTATCAGAGTTTGTGGTAAACCCGTTTTATAGTTATAAGAACTCAGATAAAACGAAATACAATTTGACATATCTTTAATTTTTTTTAGAAATATCTTAAATTAACGACTTATTTTTAATTATATGTTTAATACTAGTAGTCACTCAATATTATATATACCTGCTTATGTATATATATAATAAACATTTTATAATATTATATATGCACACAAATAGAATCAAATCGGACTCTTATCGAATCAAATCAACCTATATCCAAATTTGATCCAATTAAAGTCAGATCATATCTTATCGGATCGAAAATTCCTTACTAAATCTGTTTTTTCAAATCGGATTCGGATCTAACTCGGATCATGATCCCATCCATTGACAGCCCTAGTTTGCAGCCAACAGGAGCTACATAGATCCAGTAGACTTGGGTGAGATCTTGGGCCACCTTCCTCGTTAAGAGATGCACCACACCATTTCCTTGTCTAGGAGTATAGACAAAAGATATACCTTTTATACTGCTTGAATGATGATTTCAGCATCCAATCTTGGCTATTTTCGACCTGTTAGGAACTCAAAAGGTCTTTTCAGTAGCCTTCTAAATCCACCATCCCAAAATGACGATTAACGGCAAAATACACAGCTTCTTTTACAGCATAAGCTTCTGCAACTAAGATTTGCAAGCCTACCTCATCATATTTAAAAAATACAAATACCCTTTTTAATCTCAAAACCTTTTTAATGACAACAAAGTTTCAACTAAACAAGTAAGCATTTAAGACCAGCATAACCAATCATAAAATGAGAAATACAAAAAATAAAAATAAATAAAAATTCAGGTATATAAAAAAATTGAAAAAAAATAAAAATTAAAGAGGGAAACATGTTGCTATTATGAAGAAAAAAAAACCTCACAATGTTTTCTTTTGTAGCAAAAAAAAAAAATCTTTAATGAAGAGAATAATAGTGGATGCAACCTATGTTCAATGTTGTAAAGAAAAGGAAAGCATTCTTCATCTGTTCAGGGATTGTGACTTTAGTCTTCATCTGTTCAGGGATTGTGACTTTAGTAAACAAGTGTGGTTTTTATCACCTTTGAGACTTCATGTTGATAAAGAGAATGGGTCAACCATTTTATAGTGGATTAAAAATTTCTTCAATATGACTCGAAAAGTAGACAAAGGACAAGAAGCTACGGTGATTGCAGAGAATTGATTTCGATCAATAAGTCAAGAAGAAGATTATAGAATCAATTGCACCGAAGGAGGGTGGGTAGCACGTACATTATCTTGCCTAAAACTAAACTTTGATGCATCAAGGGAATAGCAACTACAGCAGAGTACAGTGGGAGTTGTAGTTAGGGATAAGAAAGGAGTTATTGTTGCTTGTTTCTGCCATGAAACTTCTCTGGTAACAGTGCCTTGGGAATATGAAGCAAATGCTGCAAGGGATGCAATGTCTTTTACTCCTAATCATCAGCTTCGGGATATTGAATTTGGGGGAGATGTGAAAGAAGGAATAGACATGCTCGCCGGAGAAAGCAAAATCAAGACAGTTGAGATTTTTGCCATGGACACAATGCAGTCAGCAAGCCTTCTTCAAAAATGTTCTTTTATTCATACCTATAGGAAAAGTAATTGTTTAGTGCACCTTTTAGCAAGGAAAGCAGCACAGAACAATTTAATTCAAGCTGGTTTTCTGTACCACCTCCTTGGTACTGAAACTTGAAGGAAGACAAGAAATCCTTTCATTGTAATTTGACTTCAATTCAAAAAAAGTTCTCTCGTTTCCATCAAAAAAGAACAAGCCCTCTTTTCCCAGTATAAAGATGTCCAATGCACTGCAGACCAGGATCCTCCACTAGTTATGACAAAGGTCTAGATATGAAAGTAAGTTCACACAAAAGGAACAAAGAAGGGGAGAAAAGTAAGAATGCCTCTTTCATTATGGAAGCTTTGAATATCCTTCTATACATGATACCGGAAGCAAGGAGACATAAAAGAAACTATTTGGTATATTCAAACACAAAACACCAATCTGCAATTGAAACTTCAAAGTTACTCATTCGTCATTCTTTGCTTCATTCTTTTTTTTTTGTTTTTACTTTTATTTTACAGCCCCATTGGGAGAGAAAGAGAAAGACAAGATATTATGATCTACCATTTTAGACAACTACATACAGACAAACTAATAAAAGAATTGCACGATATGTCACAGAAAAATAACAAGCATGTGAATGATGACAAGGCTCCCCCTGAAAGAATATCAAAAAAATGCCAGTAATTTAGCCTGAAAATTCTACTTATCATGTACTGAAACAGTAGAGAAATCGCTAAAATCTTACCAATTTTCAGGGCATAATATCTTCATTAAGAAGTGAAAGCAATGATCCTATCTGCAATCTTTGTACGACAAACTGGACACTCAGAACAAGCAAGCGAACAAGGTTTACACACTGCACAAGATACACCAAAATTACTTTTACCCGGAAATAATGAATATGATAGTACGATATGGCAATGTGCACAGATCCAAGAGCTTAAGATTACTTACAACAAAAATGTCGGCACGGGAGAAGTATTGCCGCAGTAGGCACTTCAAAGCATACTTTACATACATGAGAATTTGCATCCCCATTCCCCAGGTGTTCAAGCTCTTTATCCTTCATCTCTTGCATTCGAGCCTGAATACATTGGAAAAGAATGAAGAACTGATAGATCAATCTACCAGCTATCAATCTAAAATACGGTGAAGAACAAATAGATCTCCTTAGTAGCTACCAACCTAACGAACTGAGAGGATTATAGCATGCTTCCTCAAATCAGTCAATATGCAAAGAAAGAACGCATAGATCAGCTTAATTAATTGCTCATCAAAAATATCGAGAATGAAACCAGTGTAAAACTGTTTGACAATTGCCTGTTGGTTACGTCAAGTTATTCCTATCATAGCTTTAAGCAATTTTCAAATCTAATTCAGTGTGCAAGCACAGGCAATATGGGCCATTCCAAATTTCAAAAGGATTCTAATATAACAAATCAATAAATCAACAATTTAGATATAGATAGATAATAAATAGAAACCGAAACAGTGGAGTGTTTACCTTCAGTCGAACAACCAGAGGTTCTAGCTCTGGACCATCATTTACTGGTTTAGTACCATCTGACGCTTTTCTCTCTTTAACGGCAATATTACTGTTGTCATTATCATTTATTTTTGGATCATTCGCAGCGTCCATTCCACCACTAGACCTCTCATCAACATTCAACTCCGGGATAGCTCCCCCTTCTCTCTTCAACTTTGCAACAAGTACCCACATGTTTGCTAAATCACTCTCTAGAGCCATCTCTCTTTTCCTTGCGTCATCAATCTTTTTTCTACTTTCCTCTTCTGCTAGTTCCTTCTCAGCCAACGCAGCCTCAAGAGCAGCTTCTCTTTGTTTCCTTGCCTGCAGCTCCATCTTTATATCTTCTGGATCAAGATTCCAAAACTCCACATCATCATGGACGGTTCCATTAATTTCATTAGCCCGGGTAGGAAATCGGCCTTTTCTCCCAAGCTTTAAGCCGTCAGTCTTGCTTTCAGAATATTTACGGTTAGCACCATTAATAGTTTGCATACTGGAACCTCTGGAATATGACATTTCTTGAGCGGCCAACAATTCTTTTGCTTGTCTTGCATTCTGTAACGAAAGCTTGGTGACCTCACCTGCCAAATTCTTTAACTCAACAGCAGCCGCAGAAGCCAATTCCTTTGCATAAGAAGCTTCTTCTGCCAACTTCTGATTCTGCACATGCAATCCACTGCTCTCCTCTACAAGCTGAACATGTTCTAGCTTTAGCTTCTCGTTTTCAATCTCCTGTTGGGAGCAAAGAGATACATCTAAGTTAGTTGCAGAACCAATAAAGAGGCCATGAAATCATGAACTATGTATGCAATGGCCAGGCAACAACAGAAATACTAAATAAATTTTCTTGCTTACATGTAATACTAGGACGTTCCATGAAACAGGTCATCCATTATGAACTTGGATAAAACATCTCAGGGACCAATTGGGAATTTGTTATGCAATCCCATGACAAAAACCTACCCTAGCCAGTATTATGAAACTAACCAATATTACTGCTCCATTACAATACAACATATTTCACTAATTTGGGAATTATCATAGTATCTAGCAAACATGGCATGGTATGTTAATACAACAAAGAACAAGAAATTGAGTCAAATTATAACAAAGGAGAACATGGAGATATACGCACGAAAAATGAGATGTAAAAGAAGAAAAAAAAATTGTCAGGAAACAGCATATTTAGTTCCCTTCTGTGATGTGGGGTATCCAGCCACAGAGGGACTTGGTCTCCAACAGTAGACCCTCTGGCTCTTGATAGGTCATATGGACAGTTCTTTCATCCAAAAAAAACCTCACTTCACCATGTATTGAAATTTTAGCAAGTGAATAGCAGTCATTGAAACTATTAACACAAAAAAAATAGCTTCGAAGCCTAGATGATGTCAGAAAGGGATTGGACTATGCCACTTGTAGGATGTATTTAAGACTCAAACTAGGCATGTGGGTTTGGTTGACATGAGGAACATGACCGACACCTCATCTGACACATGCCAAAACTGGGTCAGATAAAAGGATCACTAGAATGTTGTACCACAGCATGCTACTGACCTCAAAGATAGATTACCTCCAGATGTACCCAAGTTTTACACATGCCCAATATAGTTACTACCAATAGGAGATTAGGAGGTAGGCATGAAAAATGCAAGGTGATGCATAATGAAGGAGCTAAAAGGGATAGAAGAAGATCAAAAGGACTTGGGAGTCGGCCAGAAATGATTTGAATACACAATCTGACTAAAGATAAGGTTCTTGGAATGGTCGAACAGGATTCGTGTTGCCCGGGATAAGGCATTTCAGTACTGTTGTTGTTTTATGGTCTGACAAACTAGTCATAAGCTAAGCGAATTCTGTCATTCCATTCCGGGAGCCTAACAAACTAGTCATTTTGGCATCTCTGCGGCCCAACCCATTAGTTCTCTTAGGTTCTGCGTGGACTGGGGCTAAGACAACTGAAGTGGGAGAGAGTTTGGAATAAAAAATGCTGCCATTCAGCAGTGAGATCGGAAAATAAGTATATCATACTGATGAATTCTCTATGACCTCATACTAATCAAATGGTAACGTAATATGCTTCCATATAGTCGAGTAAATTATGTGACTGTTTTTTGTAGGAAATTTTCTTGAGGAATACTAACTTCAAGGTTACAATTGACAGCCATGCACTACAAGATGTGCGTGTGTGTGTGTGCGCGCTTGTGTGTGTGTGTGAGAGAGAGAGAAAGAGATCTACAGAAGAAAAAAAAGAGAACAGATTCGGTGTCAAAACAATATGATTTTACTATAAAAAAGGTACAAAAGAATATAAAAGCACAAAAGTAGCATATGGTAGAATATTTAATTTGATCAATATCAAAACCTTCAGTAACAAATGCTAAGTGTCGTAGAATTACCTGAGATTGAATTTTCTTTTTCAGCTCATCAAAATATTCTTCGGAGACAGAAGGGTCAGCAGATAATGATGACTTATCACCCGTAACTGAAGCCAGTTGCTTCTGTAGGAAGAGTATTTTATCTTGCAATTCCTTGTTCTTTGAGCACTGTCAGCAAGAAAAACTAAATCAAATTTATATAAAAATGAGAAGAGGAGGTTAGTGCTTTAAAGAAAGAAAAAGAAAAAAAGAAAGAACGGCTCGGTCAATTGGAAGGACATAGATTATCCAATTATAATGCTGGGCAAAATAAGATATCTCACAGGCACAAAATCCTGCTAAATCAAAAAACCACAATGAAATCCAATGCAATTACAAACCTTATCTTGTAGTTGTTCCTGGAGGATACGGTTGTCTGCTGATTTTATCTGCATCCAATAATACGGTTTAACCAGATCACAAGCTTAAATGATTGCGTTTACTGAAATCAGGTGTCCTAGACTTGGCAGATACCATAAAAAGAATGGGTGCTTAACCAAGTGAAGCTTCATTAGATTTCTTCATGGAACATTGCACATATACTGTTAATGTTGCTAGACAAAATCGGGAGACATAACAACTAACAGAATCAACTGCTCACCTCTAGCTCAAAAGCTTTCTCATTGCACTGTGTCATCAACCTCATAACCGTCTGTTAAAATTTATTAAAAAGAAAAATATATTCAGAATTTATTTTCAATGATAATGGCAATACTGTAAACCTTCAATTGCAGAAAAGACAATGATGATGAAGAAAAAGAAAAACTACCTGCTGCATATCTACTAATGATGCATTAGCAACTGAAGCCTCGCCATTTGCAGTAATGCGTTGTTCCAAAACCCCCATTTGCCTCCTCTTTTCTTGGATTTCAGATTCCAAGTTTTGAATCTGTATACGAGTAAGCATATACCAATAATGAAAGAAACCTTGAGAAGAAAGGGTTCAAGTACATGATATTCAAACTCAGCACAAGACTGATAAAGCAATATTTCATCTGGATATTAATGGGCGCAAATACATGGCATATTATAAATTCCAATATATTTCCCAAAATCTGTCTCATGACTATTACAGTAAATGAAAAAATTAATGAATAAGATGTACAACAAATATTAAACTTGTAGTTCATCATTACTGGCCACATGCAGGGTAAGAAATTTGCAGCAGGTTGGTGTGTCTAACTAAAAAATTTGGCAATCTAATCAGGTGACTTAGATTCCATTTTCTTTTACAAGGCCGTCAGCAGCAGGACGTTAGTTGAGGATGAGCATTATTCAGCATGAAGTTGAGTTGAGAATGAGCTCTAGCTCGAAGGAAGCGACATGTTCTGTCTGGAAGCCTCAAAAAAAAAAGGAATAATAATAGGGATCACAAAATGCCAGCACATCATCCCACAGCTTATGGACAACATTTGGTTACCAGACAACTTCCTACAAGGCACACTCAGCAGTGGGTCCCAGAGCTACTATTTTCTTAGTTATGTATTATTTGCATTTAGAATTTAATTCAAAACATCTAGACGAGTTACACCACAAAATCATTCTTTAGGATGTTCTATTTTCAAGTCATTTTTTAGAAGTTGGAATCATATTATCGTAGTCTATATTTTTTCTTTTGATTTGTAAATAGAGGAGGATTAGAGGTAGAAAACCTTGAGATGTTTGTTGTAGTGAGTTAGTGAGATGCTTTCTCAACCTAGAGCAACTAGTACTGGATCCCATTAGTTGTACTTATCTTTCTCAATCTATTTGCTGTTCTTTCAATATATTTACAGCTCCTGTTTCTAGTTCTATCTCTCTTTCCATTGCATTCTAGTTCTATTTCTGAACATCTAGTACTGATCCTGTTTTATTTGGAAACTCGAATTTCCTGCTTTCTACTTGAGATTCATGTTCAACCAGCAAAAATGACCTTTGCAGTATTTGTTTGATTCAATTGGAACTTCTAAACAGAACCCTAGTTTTCTCTAGATGAGTTTATCTCACAACCCCAAATATTGAATTCTTAAAAACCAAACTTGAACCTAATATCTAAGATCCAGATTCGTCATGCTTATGTCTTGCATCACAAGCACGGTGTAAAGTCCCGGGAAGTGCAACCAAAATTGATGTGCATCCGTGGATACAAATTGGGTATTGGAACATTTTGTGCTGATACAATGAGAATCAACTGAAGTATAAGCTCAAGGTTTTGGGTCAATCTCTGCCGAAACCAACCGTATAGACGAAGTGTTGGCTAGATACTTGGTGAAAATTAGGAAGTTTACTGGGTTTAAATTAGGTTCATTTGAAAGTCTACAAGGAGACAAAAATTTCATGTAAACTGTGGAGTTTATGAGAGTGATTATGTGTTTACTTAGAAATTTTTCTCATAGTTCTTGGTCATTGTGGGAGTGTGTTGGATAGCCTATCCATATGATTGATGCCTTCTGATCAACAGCTGATTGGTCATCAAGGATTGATATATCAGGTTGATTGAGCCTTCTTCCATTTCTAAAAATTCCTGTACAGCCCTTTTTGAATAACATGTTTCGTGACTTCTTCTATTGAGGACAACGATGCTACCCAAAAAATTCCTGCAAGTGTATTCGAGTTCCTAAACACGACCGGCATCAGTTAATCAAGACCAAAATGTAAAGGGTACATAGAATGGGATAAATACACAGTGTTGACTACATGATTTCCTTGTTTTTAAAATGAGCTGTACGTAGTCAACATTATAGCAATATGATTCAAATAGACATTCAGTAAACTTCTGTAGAATAAGCAGTCCAAAAGGTTTTGCAGACCACAAAATCTAATCTATATTAAGGTGTTTTTAGTCGCAAAAGATAAAATATAATAAACTTAAGCTGTTCATCTCAGCATTCAGAATCATAGATTCACTTTGAAATTGAAGTCGATGACATTCACATTAAGTATAATTTTAGACAGAATGGAAAAAAAAAAATACACCTGAGTTTTCAAGCCATCCGGATCATTTACAGATTGCTCCACCAAGCGCTTCAGGGTACTTGTGCTGAATGCAATCTCTCCAGCAAGCATCTTAACTTGTTCAACAAGCAGATCCATCTGATCTGACATTGTCATTCCAACCTGCATTACAATATGAGAAATATAAAAAATCTGAATTTGGGGTTTCACCGGGGGAAAAAAAATCAAGAACTTCATCCTATCTTGAGGCATTACTTTACAATTTTATAGCTGCCTGTGCATAACTCAATGATGTGACAGTAGAGAATGCCAATGGCTTAACAGAAAATCTACACCATAACTACCAAATCAAGGCATGCATGTTAGTAAGATATTCTACTAAAGGGACTAAACATTGTAATTCATGAAAAGGTTTTTTGTCTCAGGACAGGGCAACGCCGGAACCAGTCCGTACTGGCAGTAAGAACTGGTACCTGCCGGTCCGGGTCTGGTCCAATCCAAACGGGCTGGATTTTACCGCCCAGCTTTTTTTTGTTTTTTAAACAGGTCGGTACCTGCATATAAGAAAAGGAAAAAAAAAAAAAGGAAGAGGAAGAAGAAGAAGAAGAAGAGGTACATACTCATCTCCCTCCCTACTGGCCAGCCCGGGTCTGGTCCAATCCAAATGAATCGGATTTTACCACCCAACTTTTTTTAACAGGTCGGTGCCTGCATATAAAAGAAAAAAAAAAAAAAAAGCGGAAGAAGAAGAGGTACATATTCCCCTCCCCTCCCTCCCGCTTTTTTTTAACAGGCTGGTGCCTGCATATAAGAAAAAGTAAAAAAAACAAAAAAGCAAAAGAAGAAGAGAAAGTACATACTCCCCTCCCCTCCCTCCAGCTTTTTTTTTTTTTTTAACAGACCAGTGCCTGCATATAAGAAAATAAAAAATAAAAGA
>JAUPMG010000004.1:15835783-15849797 GCA_031762675.1 Pachysandra terminalis
GCTTGCAAACTTCAATGTATTGTGAGTTTCCTCCATATTACTAGATGCAGGAGTGACTGTGCATATGAGCTATAAGATATACATTTAGTCAGTATGCGACTTGCTAATTCAACACGACAATGAATAACTCAGTATTCACATAGCTTAATAGAGCTATTCTATAAAATTATCCATGAAGAGATTAGAAAATAAGGAAGAAATCTATATTTTATATGAAAAATTTATGTACTTTCTTGCATTCATGCATTGGTTTGTGAGTTTCAAAACAAAATAAATAATTGGATCAATCCATTTTCCACAAATAATATAATTGTCTTTTCTGCAGGAAACTTACCGAGACATGTCCATGGCCACTCAGTGAAGATTGCAAAAGGCGGGTAAGCTTAGAATCACGATATGGAACATGAGATGCTTTTCCTTCACTTAGCTTTCCAATTACCTTCAAATTCCAACCTCATGATCAACTTATGCTCGTGAAATTTAAATGTAGCCATGTAACAATGTATTGCAAAGACCATAAACAACTTATAATGAAGCCTCCTAGAGCATAAGAGAAAATTTGATCGCATGTAAATGCTTGCAATGGTACACATCGTCTGCACATGAAAATGCAACGAAGAAAAATATTGAGATTCCAATGGAGCACAAACTATAGCACTGGCGAATTGGAGCAAATTGAATAAATCAATAGTCCAATGAATATTTAATGAGTACATATAAGGTAGCTGCTGAACCCTAGGTTGCATACTAAGAATAGTAACTAAAGTACTACTATATCAATGCTAGATGGTTTCACCTGAACAAAAAAGAACAAATGAAACAGAAAGACGAAAGAAGAATATAGATGATAATCAAAGCAAACATATATAATATTACTTCTCATCCAAAATTAACAGCACAAATAACTCTTAGCACCTACAGTTCCAAGGGTCAGAAGACTTTTGTTTATGTAGGATCCTTCTTTTCTTCTTAGTCCAGTTGTTTCAGTCTTTGAACTTTCAGATCCTGCTAGATCGATCAAATTCTACCGCAACAAAATAAAACGAACAGTAAGATAGACCTTCAATGAGAGAGGAACCATTCAAGATTTTATGAATGACTATAATTCTCAACATACAAGTTGAGAGAAGATCACTCCATCGTATTCGTCACCGCGGTCACTACTTTCAATCATCTGTCAGATATAGGCAATACATATAATTAGAGAACAAGAGTGACAAAGAGAGAGTATGAAAACACAGCAGAAAGTATTGCACCGAGATGACTTGTTCAAATAAAAAGTTAATCACAACAAAGTGATAAAATATTAGCAAAGCAACCAAGTTCATACCCATGCTTGCACAGAAAGCAAATAGGATTTGAAGAAATAGCGCACTCAAGATGTGTGTTGTACTCGGGATAATGCCATTATTATTAGTTGTTTATATATATATATCTGACCGAAACAATCAAGCATTATTTAGGACTTTAGCGGTTCCAAAGTTTAAATTGATAAAGTATCCATTATAAATGACAGGATGAAGCACATAAGATTACTCAGAGCATACACATCAGACATTAGATAAGTGAGAGAGGAGCAAACCAAATCACAACCAACTTTTTTTAATTGGTGACCCTCCTCATGCCTCAACATATTTGAATGGGAGTTAGAAACTTCCTTTGCCTCAAAAACATATTCATATCCTTGTATCTATATACGTTGGAGTCTCCGTGTCCAACCCTTTGTGTTGTATTCATGTTGCATCACGTACTTTGTGTCCATGTCTATAAACCATAACTTCCGTCATTGAAAAGTAGTTTATGCATGTTAGGGAATTACCTTCTTAACCATTCTAGATTACCTATATGGCAAGTTAATCAATGAAAGAACTGGACATGATAGATACAAAATGGATCTTGTTCTATAGTTGATCAGAGATTCCCATATGAAAATACAAATCAGAGTTTGAAGAAGGGGAAGGAAAAGGAGCCCTCAACCCGTATCAATGTTGATACAATGTGGCATGCTTAGGCCTTGTTTGGCCGTCATTCTGGGTAGGGAACTCATTCCAAGAACCAGTTCTCTATATTCATTCGCGGAACTAATTTTGAAGGTTTCTTCGCCGCATTTGGTCAGCATGTAACAAAATGAATTCAAACCTTATATAGATGTTTGGTTAACATGTACTAAATAATTTTGACAAAATTTTTTAATTCTTTCTTTTTAACTATAATTATTTTCATATAATCCTATAGCCATACATAAGCTTTGCACATTCATATCCTTTTAAATGTGATAATACACACTCCAAAATAATTTGTAATAGAAAGATTGCATTTACAAATTTGCTACTGCTCACTTTACTCATTCCTAAAGTCCAAAATCAGGATTGGAGGTGATTCGGTGATGAAGGGTATTTTCTCATTCTAGCAGAACATTCTCCCTTTGCTAACCAAATGATCATTTATCCGTGAAAACTCATTCCACCGACTGGAACTCATTCCAAGAAGTGGAATGCAATCCCAAAATGGCAGCCAAACGAGGGCTTATTGGATATAGTTTGGAGTGTCCCATCTCATTTATATTGTCCTCAGAAAACATAACTCTCACTTTGCATGCAGAAGCAACAAGCTTGAGCATATCTGTGCACTTATGAAAAAAGCTAAAAGATCTTTGTCTGCAGACAGAGTACTGAAGTTATCTTTCCTTCGACAGCTTGATTCAGCATATATGGTAAGATAGCAATAAACCATGTCAAACTATATTTATGGTGATGATTACTTCATAAATTATTACTCACTTGAATGAAGCCAAAAACAATTCACGAGTTCACCAATACATAACTTCTAGTGTATGTTATCTAAAGGCTCAAAAAAGAATCTAGTGAAGTATGATGATATTCTATCAGTACCCCCATCTCATAGTTAATTTGATGACATCTCAATTACTCAAGTGAACAATAATTGTGAATAAACAGCATGCTACTGTTTGAATTTTCAAATGAGTGACTGCATTTATGGAAAGGTTTACTACTCCCTCCTCTTGGCTTCTTCAGATTCCCTCTGAATTCTTCAATTTAAAGAAAAAATCCTAAGGTCTTCTAGGTCATTTCTGGGTGTGATAACTGCAGCCTTTTTCAACAATGGAAGGGGAGCACATCATCACTTCACAATTTCAACAAATATGTGCACATGGAGAGATGAAAAAGAAAAGATGATATAAACAGCAAAAGCTAGCTGCAGTCCAAAAGAAAAAGGTAAACGAAAGACTCGCAACTCAAGAAAAAAAAAATGAAAACATCATCTTTCACTTTCATGGAAATCCAGTTCTAATGTTCAATGGAGCATAACAGGCTTCTTGTAAACCATTTACCAGTGTAAATATGGTGTGACTTCGGCTACTCAACAGATTGAAATTATTCGAACCAACATGACGATGCTCTGCAATTGTAAGAACCAATTAATAAGAATAAAAGAAAAACTTCCAACTTATTACTATATCCCAAGGCATGAAACAACATTAAACAAGGTAGATGTATATAAGCATATCACAGTAGTGATTCCCATAAAATTACCTTCTCCAGCAGCAATGAAAGAAAGTGCATGTCCAGGAGATAAAACAACTTCTTCTTTAATACCCTCAACATAAGTGCCCTGCCAAAAACATTTGGCTTGAATAAGTTAAAATTAAATTAAATAATATTCAGCAGCCTACTGAATTTTTTATTAAACCAAAAAGGGATTGGGGGGGCAGAAACAAAAAGGTTGTGACATTGTGGAAACAATTCTTTCCCAAATTTTAGGTAAAAATCAAAACTCCAAAATTTAGATAAAAAACCTGTGCATCTTCTCTAACACGCAAATTTTGTCCTGTCGGATCAAGTAAGTCATTTATGACCTGACATCAGAAAAATTAGCAATAAGAACAGACATTTTCGCTAAAAGACAGAGAATGGTACCTAAATGGTGTAGATGAATACTCAGATCCAAATAAATATAATGAAATCATAAGAACTGAAGCTGGATATGTAAACCAAAAAAATAGTTACATAAGCATTGATTAAATATAATCACTTAATCCAGGAACAGTGATATGATGGTACTTTACCATATGTGCATATTAGTGTTAAGATTGATAAGGAGATTCCTATGCATTTATCTCAACACCCATGAATAAGCCCGTGTATTATACTGACCTCATTATAGATTTCAAGATATGACACGCGAAGTAAATACTCTCTTCCTGGGGTCTGCAAGGAGAGCAAGATTATCATCCATATGTCATCCATAAAAGGATCGCTTTTTGAAAGAGCATAAAATGTATGTTGCAGAAAGTAAGCACAGTCAGTATAGAATTAAGATCAAGATCCAATTGACTGCAGTTGGATTCATCAAGTTAAAAGTGTCCTAATATACATAGCATAATGAATTAGAAATCAAGAATACTAATGAAAATCATTCTCGGATCAAAAAGAAAAAAGAAAAAAGAAGGAAAGAATAGGAACTAAAAGAAAACATCTCAGCACCATATGTATACAAGAGCAAGACAAGTTGTAACTGACTATTTGAAACTTCAAAGCATGGTTAATACACAAATTAAAAATTGTATGGACACTTACATCTTGAATGATGCTGAACACATCCTTGATGGCCAACGGAATGACACCAGGGGAATTTTGATCTCCCTGTAAAAATAACATATGTGAACAGTCAAGTCAAATACAAGATTAAAAACTATATGGGGAAATATATCCTAGCATAATAAAAGCTTTTCTAGGTGTTCAATTCCAGACTAGAATAAATAACATATAGAAAAGATAAATGCATAACAAAGAAAAATTAAACATCTATATGGCATAAAAGCAGATTACACACTATACATGCTCTTTTGAAGCCTAGAAAATTTAAGAGTATAAAATGTGGAAGCACAACCAACTTTAATTACACAGTAAAAAATTCTAAAATAATAAAGAAAAAATAAAGGAGAATAAAAGTGATCCTATAGAAGCAAAGCAAATATAAGGCTGACTTCCTAGAAATGACCAACGAAAATTACCACCAAACAAATTTTGATTTCTGAGGGAATTTCTATGGTGAGGTTAGAGGAAATGGTAAAAACAAAACCAAAAAGACTAGTAAGGGGTTATGCAGTTAATGAAATCTTGGAAGCCATGATTAAAGGCACCAAACTTCACACGAGATTGAAGCCAAATAATACGAGATTTTTCAGTTTTGTTACAACCCCACTATGATATATACCTATGTCTAGTAAACAATTAAACTGTACAATATTTGTCGAACACGTGAAAGACGATTACTAAACCCTAAAAACATAAATGCAAGGACAACAAAAAGTCTAATAATTAGCAGTCTTCTCAAACTAAGTGCAATGATATGATTGCAGCTTCGTTACTTACAAAAGGGAACTATAGCTTGGCACATGTATTCCTAAAATAGAATCTTTTCATGTATATAAATGATCTTTTATCATTTTTTTTAATAAGTCTCCTAGTCCTCCAACAGGGTAAATGAATAATTCTGATGATGAATGTGAAACCCCCTGGTGATTCAAATTGAAAGTCGCTATCATGACTTCACCCACCATGAACAAACATAGTTCCAATGAACCAGAGCAAATGTTGGAAGTCCGTCAGTCCATCGCAATGTACACACTGTACAATGGTTTCTATGATCTTAAAATGTAGTAAAATTGAAACAGGTGAAGAATCAAAAGAATTATATCAACTTGGAGAATTAATAACTTACATGCATAGTGTGGGTCTTGCCACTGCTTGTAACACCATAGGCAAAAACGGTTCCTGCAATGTGAATATGCATAGTTTCAGTTAAGAAGCTTCTCATTATTGTTAGTACTGTTTAATGAATAATAGCATTGAACATAGGAATATTGTCAACTCTTTTGGGCGGAATTTTTCATTTTGTTGGCAGCTAAAATAAGGTGTAGACTCCGGAGATTATGTGGATGAGATACCAACCATTGACACCTTCCATAGCAGCCTTGACTACAGGTCGAGCAGCTACATCATAAACCTCCTTTGAAATTGTAGAGGGTCCAAAAACTCTATCTGCCATTAAAAAACAGAAAAGGAAGAAATAACATGTGTAGACAATTAAGCTATGCTTCAATGCACCCAGAACAAATATAGCACCACGAATTAAAAAAGTTATATCCTTTGGTGTTTTAAAAACAAGACAAACTCTGGAATTGAAGCCTCATGCATTACTGGACACAAGAAATGCATTAGCAACATCTAGAATTTCAATTAATCTTTGAATTAGATATCAATAGATAATAAAAATAAACACTGTGTAACCACCATTACACTAATTCAGCAAGGTGAGTAAACATTGGATCTTAGATTAGTTAGCTCAGCTATTAATTATCGCTATGGCACAGCAAAAAGTTCAACTTTGCCAGGATTAATACCGAATGCATACGCTGTAGCCGGATTATACTGGTTCCTAACAATCCTATCTCCATCAGCATACCATGTGATCTCGTCTCCACGCTGAAATTCCCGCTCGCTACAACCACAAATCCAAAAACTCAAACTTTCAAAAGCATGAACTCCCAATGAAACCCTAAATCAGTAAATTCAAATCAATCCAATGCAAAAAACCGACAGATCTATCACAATTAGTCCAGATCTAGACCTACCTCAAAGGCCTAAACCGAACAGTAACCGAAATACTATCTCCCGATCTCGGCACATCAAGTAGTTCGGCAGTAAGCTCGTCCGGTGTCGCAAAAACCACCGGAGTTCGGTTGCTGTAGCCCCTGGAGCCAGGATACATTGAATCGCTCTGGCTACGACTAGGCGTCATGGATCTGGCACTGAATCCATTACTGGAGCCGAAAAACGATGAAGAAGAAGAAGAACAAGAGCGAGGGATTAATTTTCCGTTCAAGAACGACGAAGACGAAGATGTCGAAGAGTAAGGACTTGAAGGTTTCCGGTAACCGAAAGGAGAACTGCTCCGTCCTCTCGATGAAGAGGCCGCCATTGATCGATTTTCACCGATCGATGGATTCTCCAACTCAAAAGAGAAGAAGAAGAACAAAACTCAAGAGAATAGAAAGTAGAAGAAGACGAAGAAGAAGCTTTGTCAGTCGTCACATGCTCTGAGAGAAAGAAATGAGAGAGAAGAACAATTACTATTTTAACTATTTCTTTCTTCGTTTACTTCCGACTTTGTTTAGGTCAGACGTTTGACACTTCAAAGCGATTTTAGCCTCTCAGTGACTGAGAAGCTGCGAAGAGAGAGTCGTCTTCGTTACTTCTTTTCTAAGACAGAGCAGATAGCTAAGGTCGACCCCCAAAACCGGAGAGAGAAATAGTTAGAGAGAGAGAGAGATGGATCTCTTAAGTTCGATGTGTTAACGTATTAGAACCGTAGAAATGGAGAAAAAAATAAAAAAAATAAAAAAAATAAAAACAAAAATCACCCAAGGACGATGCGTCTCAATTACGTGGCAGGTTTTGTGATGACGTGGAAGGGAAGTGGTTCAAGTTTAAACTTGGTGGAATCCCCCGCTCTGCTTTGAAAATTAGTATAAACCGAGAATCGAGCGGGAATAACAGCGGCAGTGCGCAGCCAAACAGAGACAAATAGCGAGATAGTTTGAATTTGGAAAAAGTAAAGGGGTATTGTTAATGTCAGTACGCTTTTCTTTGCTTCCAGAGTAATTCTTTGAATTTTCATCACATATTTGTTGACCTACTGAATTTATAATGCTCTGGAAACAATAAAAGTTTGTCTTATAATAGTGATATCCGAGTAAATAAAATTGAATACGCACGCCAGATGAGGGAAGTGGGAAGGTGGCTTTGATTCCACTAGGGCTGTCAACGTGCCGAACTAGCTCGGCTCAGTCACGGGTTTGATTTGTGAGTCGAGCTTGAGCTTTATAATTAGGCTCATGAATTAAGGGTGCAACTTGAGTTGGACTAACCCAAACTAAAATCAACTTAACTTGACTTTGGATCGGTTTTAGCTGGGTTTTATATCACTTTGGATCAGTTTTGGATTGAGAAAAGCTAACTCAAATTAATTCGGTTTAGTTTTGGATTAGGGTTTGGGTAACCCGACTCAATCTGAAACCCAAACTAATCTAACTCGATTAATAATATGCATATAATATATATTAGAAGTGTGTAAATTTTAGAATTTAGTGGTTTATGAAAAATCTTTCTAAATTTGTGTTATTTGTAAATAAGTCACATGGAGTTGAATGTATCGGGTAAGTTAGATTTTATTTTTTTAAGTATTTGCTCATTATACAGGTTGGCTTAAATCCAAATATAAGACTCAAGTTGTGATTGTGCTTGGCTACCCGAATTTACCCAATCCAAACCATCCCGAAATTATAGTTTGAGTTGGGTTAGATTTAGGGTTTAAAAATAAAATCAGTTTGATTTTGGGTTTCATAGTCTAGGTTGCAAATCGGGTTGGATTGAGTTTGGGTTGACCTTCAAAGAGGTTGTTTTGGGGTTGGGTTGAGGTCAATTCGACCCAAACCGAACCAAGTTACACTCCTATTGTGAACCGAATTTGAATCCGACAAAAATAAAAACTCATCATCTTAACAAGCTTGAAATGAGTTAGTTAAAGCTCGGCTTAGTTTGTATATGGGATTTTACATTCATATTCTTATATCTTATATTATATATTAATATTAAACATACATATTAATATATTATTTCATTTATAATAAAATTCATCAACTATAATATTAATATATTTATATTAAATTAAGATTTTTCTGCAAGCTGAGCTTTTTAGGAGCCGGGCTATTTAGCTGATCTTGAGACTAAAATATTTTAACAAGTCTGAGCTGAACGTTGTTATAGCTTTACAAGCCCGAGCCAAGCTAGACAAAGCTCGGCTCAGCTCAGCTTGTTTACAGCCCTACGAGTATTTGGCTAATGCTAAGCGCTGGACCATTTGATCATATAACCACTCAAACAGGTTTCGTTCAGCATTAGGCGATTGTGTCCGTCGGATCCTTATAATCAACAATTGAGATAAGGAGTAAGGTATACGTATATGAATGTGTATTTCGACGTCTCATCATACTTGTGATCAACGACCATGATTTTATACTTAGGTGCTTGACATGAATCTTTAGTTTGAGAAATTTTATTTTGGAGGAGCCGACCCGGTTTGGACGGTGGGGATGGTAGATATTCTCCCATGTGACGGGTTTTTTAGCTTGTCGTGCTTTACACCTAGGACTAAAGCTCTGATGTGACCGACGAGGATCCCTTACTACCCCAAGGGGGTCCCTCATTTGTTAGACGAGAGAAATCCAGGATTATTCATGGCTAAGCACGCCACGTTTTTGGGTTGTTTTGGTCATTTTACAGTATAATCAAACCACCACTATTGGTTCGTCTACGTGTTTTGGCGTGATTTGTTGAATCAGTAACTGTTCTACATTGCTTTCTTACTTGATCTTTGCTCAAAAAAGAACAGAAAGATAATAATAAATTACTGGACCGTTGAATTTTTTATTTTATTTTCTTTTCAAAGACAATTTCCTAACCCTCAAAGGGGCAAACCAACCTTCATTTATTTTTAAACGTTAGGTTCTATATGCGTTCTTTTCCTTCCAATTCAATTCAATCGATAAAAGTCAGTGAAGCGAATAAATTGAAGCTGCGTTTGCTTCGGCTTGTAGATAAGTATTCATTAAAGAAGTAATTCAATGAAAGCATTTATTTATGGTATTAATATGTTGTCTGGATTGAAAAAATTGTGTTTGGTAATACGAATAATTTAAATTTTAACAAGACAAACTTATAGAAGCGTTCTTAAATTTTAGGAATTAAAATGTCACTTTTAAAATGCGCAGTATTGTGCAGCAGAGTTGCACCACTACTATTATTATCACCACCAATTCTGGTGGTTGAACTACCACCACCACTACTTTTAGTTGTTATATACTATTACTTGCAACGTGAATATCACATATAACAATGGTACTATTATTATATCACTACAGTCATTGTTATCATTTTCAGCAGTGACATTATTATTATTTTTATCATCATTGTTGGTGGCACTACTACTGTTGGTGCAGACAAAACAATCATCACCTCCAATAACGACAACACCGCCAAATTGTTGTAACCACCACTACAATGTATTAACCATAATAACAATATTATTACAAGAACACCATCAAAAAGACGATAAAATTTGAAAAGTATTTTAACGGTGATATACTATTACCATTATTTTAACGGTGATAAAATCTGAAAAGAACACAAACTCTGATATTTGAACCACTACTACTACCAAGTATTTTAGTGATGATATACTATTAGTTGCAACATGAATATCACATATAACAATGGTACTACTATCATATCACTACAATCACTGTTATCATTTCTAGTAGTAACATCATTACCATCTCCATCATCATTGGTGGTGACACTACTACTGTTGGTATTGATAAAATAATTATCACCTCCAATAATGACAACGCCACCAAATTATCGTAACCAACAGTACCACCACAATGTATTAACCATAATAACAATATTATCACAAGAACACTATCAAAAAGACAATCAAACCTATTGAGTATTTTAACAGGTTTGAATTAACAAAAATAGTTGATAGCAAGTTACAAGTTGTTTTCTGTGATTATTTTTCATATACTCCAAACACGAGAAAATTAAAAGTACTATCCACTCGTCTTTCTATTTCTCTCTCTTTTTCCTTAAAAAGGCAACTCCCTATATTAAGACCACGATAAAAGATACATAAATAATAAATACATTTTATTAGATAATTTACTTTAATTGTAAAATGCCATCTTTTCTATTATAAGAAGGTTTCTTTTTATTTATATATTTCTCTTTGGCTCTACCTAGCTATTTTGATCAATCAATATTTCAACCTTTGTATTGGACTAAAATAGATGCATGATACATATAACAATGGGTTGTATTAATAAAAATAAATAAATAAAAAATTTATTTTAAAGAGATATGCTAAAAGCCAACTGTGACCATTTAAACATAGTTTAAAAAAAATATGTGAATACCAATGAAATCAAGTGACTAAAATATAGTTTTTTCTTTTTTCTTTTTTTTTCAACCACCGATGTGTGGCTCAGCTGGTAGCAAGCTGGGCTCTAGTGAGCGTCTCTGGAGACAAGTCTAGAGTTCGAATCCCACTAGAAGTACTCGTGACTAGGGGTTTACCGTAATTGCTCCCTCCCCGAGGTGGATTAGTCCCACACCCAATGTGATGTGGGGACACCACGTCGTTAAGACGAAAAAAATATATATATAATTTTTTCTAATAAGATTGCATAGTATTAGGAGTTGCTTCCTACCGTTCTAAGAAATTTTATTTTAGTCATAGTGAAGCAACTTTTGCAACAATAATTAATAACAAAATAAATATCTATGTACACAATATAAAGTATTATAGCTGTATTTATTTATTTGTTTATTTATCAAATATATGTTATAATGTAATTGTAGAACTTATTTTAATTTATTTATTTTTACATTTTTTTTTCCTTTTTGTATCCGTGATGATGGTCACTTGACCAGACACCATAGGGACGTCCCATAGGAGCGGGAGGACAATTTTTGCATCTTGGTTATCTCAAGATTGTTGAATATGGTATGATGGTGCGCCTTCGACTAATTGTTGGGATGATATTTACTTGGGTCACAGTCCACATCATATTATATATAGTATTCATTAAATGAGAAAATAGTTTTATATTTGGATGATATATTTGTTATACGGGTGTCAATTGATTCGGTTTAAACAAAAAAACTGAAGAACCAAACTGGAAAAAGTTGTTCTTTCCTTCTTCTTTTTCATTTCCGTTGGAAAAATAAAAACCAAATTAATTTGATTTGATTTTCGATTTAGGCTTGGATTAAAATGAATCGAACCGAACTTAACTAAATATATGTAAAACGAAGCGAACTAGACTAATATACATATATCTATATATGTATAGATCTATGTATATGTATATATGCGTGTATGTGTGTTTTATATGTAAGTGTGTATTTAGTACATAAATTAACATTAATTTTATCAAATCAAATCTATTTTAGTTTGATTTTCGATTTTGCTCTCTATGTCGGTTTGATTTTGTACTTCATTTCGGTTTGGTTCGATTTTCAATTTAGTTTTGGTTTTTAGTTTTGGTTTGGCCACTAAACTGAATCAAATCGATCAAATTACACCCCTAGTTTGTTATATACCCCAATACCATTCAAATTAAGACCTATCTGTTTGTAGGTGTAGATCCCACCAATCATATATATATATATATATTATTGATATGTCCTATGAGAATGGTGGCCGAGTACATAATAAATATCCTATTTAGTCATAAAATTATTTTCCCATTAATTACGATATCGGTTGACAAAATTATGGTTTTGGTGTGGTGAGAGGCACATGTAAAAAGGTGTAATTAAGGTTTAGTAGTTGATGATACTGTTTGACCTGATTGATGATCATGTCATGATGGGATTGTTTTAACTATGCTTAGCTATAGGAAATCTAATTCGGAAAGAGAAGAGGGACAAATCGTGGATGCTTGGGGTCACTTGGTCATTTTATAATGGGAAGAAGTACGATTGAAGGCTAGATCTGGTGTGAGGTCTAAATGATCCCTCACGAAGGCAGCTGGAGCTGGATTGCACATGCTACCTTTACGTTGTGTGGTCCTTCGTGGTATAAAAAAAGATGAATACATGTTACGGATTGGACGACAGAGTGGTTGATGTCTCACCTTCTGTTAGTGTCCTTAAAAAAGTGGCTTGTAAGAGTAGGTGTTATTAGGAAAAAGGGGCCTCACATTGTCTAGACTCTAGAGTGAGATGGTTGTTGCTAATGTTGTACCGTCCATCTGTACATGTTATATGTCCATAATAGTTGTGATCTACTTGGGAAGGATGAATTATCGGTAGATTGGGTTAGAATGGAGCTGTCATCACGGGAGGAGCTAGGATTTTATTGTAAGGGATGAAATTTGAAAAAATTTGATTTTCGGTTTGACAAAATTAATGTTATTTTTGATAAAAAAAATACAAAATTAGTGCTAGTTTCTATATTATACACACACACATATATATATATATTAGCAAAAGAACACGTGCGTTGCATGTGAAGGTTTATCTTATAATACATGTTATAATTAAAAATTAAAATAGTGATATAAAAAAACATATTTTTAAAAATATATAATTTTATATTAACATTTTAGTAAGTTTTATATTTAAAAATATGCAATTCAATAAAATAAATTATATTATCTTTTATTTTTAAATTTATCTATTAGGGATTGATATTTATAATAGATTCTATATTTTGATAATTTGAATGTTAATTTCTCTTTATGAGTTAGATTCTTTAATTCATTAATAAATATTGTAACAACTAAATAGATTTAAGATTTTGATAATTGATTTTATTTTTTATTTTTAAGTTATTTAAAAAATTTAATTTGTCAAATTTTATTTTATATAATTAAATATTGATTTCTCTTATTCGTTTGATTCTTCAATTTGTTAGTAAGATTTTTATAACTAATTAGATTTAAGATTTTGATAATTATTATTATTCTTGATTTCTTTAGTTATTGATATTTCCAAATTTGTTAAGTTTTTATGCTATATAACTAATTAAAATCTTGAATTTATTTTACAAACTAGATTCTTGATTTTTTGGATTTTTCATTATTTTGATTCTTAATTTTTTACAATTATCTAATCCACTAATATTAAATATGTTAAACAAAATATTATTAGTTAATTACTAAATCTTATAGATAAGGCATCTCTTATTTACTTATCTATAAGTACCTTACTACTTATTTATTAGTATCAAAAGATTGTTCGGATAAGGGTTTGTTAGTTATAAAAATGGACCCCAAATTCATTAAATTTTTTAATTAATAAAAAATAAATGTATGAAAAGACCATAATTTATATTAATACAAAAGGTAATTACTTATAGTGTT
>JAUPMG010000004.1:15866997-15882035 GCA_031762675.1 Pachysandra terminalis
AAACGGTTAAAATAATGAGTCTGAGGCTATAAAAGGGGGATGAGGCATCAGAAAGAAGGATCGAAATTCTGAGCATTTGAACATACTCTGAGAATTTGCAGAGCATTTGTCTTAGAATCTTATTTAAAACTCATCAAGTTCTGTGTTGTCTTTCTGAACCATTCCTGACTGATCTTACCCTTTTCTCTCTTTGTATCCTTGGAAACCTTTCATTGGAATGGTCTTCTTTGATTTAGGCAAGTGAAAGCATGTATTCGAATTTATTGATTGTGCAAACCAATTGATTAATTGGTATTTTAGATCATTTATCGGTTTGTGCATCACCAGTATCTCAAGTGATGAAAAATTATATTTTTATCATCACCTCTGTTTCACATCACACGCTCATCACAAAGGATCCACGTTCGTTTATAAGTGGCTCTATTACGAACGATCATCTACAATTTAAAAAACCTTAGAGATAGGTAAATCCTTGAGGCCCACAAACAATATAACTTGTGACCTCTCTAAGACAATTGTTGATCTTTTGTGGTGGATCACAAGAAGTTTCGTATGATCTAATGCACAAAAGATCCTCGATCTCTTAACGGTGTCAACCTTTTGTGTAAGGTTCATACAGCCCAAATTCACTTAAGATCCACGTCCATGACTTTGAGGGTAAAGACCATCATATACTACAAGAAATCCTTTAGAACCCTTGGCTAAAATATTGTCAGCATAAAGACAAAGAGGGGATGATGAAAGCACACCCACGCCATCAAGAATGACATCATCAAATGCACTTCAGAAAAAACCAGGAAATAGCTAATTAAGCAGACAGAGCACAAAGCAAAGCATCTTTACTGTAACACCACCTGCAGGTAGATGAGTTTGCCGGTACTTTTCCAAATTAACTATCATATCCTATGATGCATTAACGTTTACCTAGCTACGATTTTATGACTCCATGTGGTGTTTTGGAAACAGGACTTGCAAGAGCAGACGAAGAAGAATACCACTTGGGTTTACTCAAAATCTTGAAACTACCATTGTTCAAACTTCGAACCTGCATACATTGTCCAGTTACAGTCGTGCTCTAAATGAGCTGCTATTGTTTCAAATCATCTAAGGTCTTTTCTATTACACTACACGAAGAGAGAGTTGCGGGCATTAGATAGATCTTAGATATTTGAATATTCAAAAACAAAAAAGTACTTAGCAAATGTGTCATTGACATCAAGTTTATGTAGCATTTGTTTATTAGATATTGTTCTTTCCCTTTAATGAAAAAGACATTAGATGATTTGAATCCTTGTTAATTACGGATTAGCTTAACCACCGATGTGGAGCTCAGTTAGTAGCGAATTGAGCTCTAGTCAGCGTCTCTGAAAATAAGTCTGAAATTTGAATCTCACTAGAAACACTCGTGATTAGAGGTTTATCTTTAATGCTCCCACTTCGAATATGGATTAATCCCACATTTAAGTGGGTTTGGAGGACACCGCGTGGCTAAAATCAAAAAAAATATTCGGATTAGCCCAATTAACAGGTTCTCCAACTTAGGAATTGTGAATAAAGTCATCCTGTCCCTACTAAGTTGGGTTGGGGTTCCGAGTCATAGTTAAAAAAAAAAGCTTGTTAAATATATTTGTAATTAAAAAGCATTAATAATAATGGCAAGACAATATTAAAAAAGTGTTTGTCAAGCATCTATCTCTACCTGTTTATCTCTTCTCAATCTCGAACACACTTAAAGTGAGGTCATTACTTTCCGGCCCAGTAGTTATTGCATGCCTGTGTAAGTGTAGGTGTCCAACATTTTTTATCCTATGCAGGCAAGTAGCGTACATTTTAGTGATCATATATGTAATCATATTATTTCAGTGCCAGGACAAAATCTGCCGTCTGTCATTGAAGTGAACGCTAATTAGTCATTTTTAGCCTAACACGTCTCTCTAAGATATATAGTTGCATCGATTGGTCAGTTTGAACAGATTGACCCACACATTTGACACTTATATATACATGAAACTCTCTTTTTCTTCTCTCTAAGGATCAGTTTGCATGTCAAGAGTATGGTTTTAAGGATCGATTTGGATCGACCAGGACCAATATGATCATAAGCCATAATACAATTATTGTATCGTGAGGCTTTGGATTAGATCGGTCTAACCGATATCGATTTAGACCAATTAATTCAAACTGGTCCAGTGATTGAATCGACCAATCCAACCGATTTTCATTTTTTTTTTTTTTTTTTAAGTTATAAAATAAAGGAACCAATTAGAATCGGCTTGGATTGATCTGATACCAAGCGATCCGAACTAGTATCGCCGGTTTGATACATCCAATTTTTTTTTTTTTTTTTTTAAATAAAGATCCAAAATTTGAATTAGCAACATTAATTTGTGAGCTACTATTTTTTGTTATAAATAAATGAGAATTATTTTTCCGTGGGACCCACACTTTCCTACAAGATCTCAGTATCCAAACAAACACCCTATTTTACGAGAAAAAAGTAATTCAGCCATCAAAGTGAGCCTTAATATGACACTTACATTTACACTCTAAACTCTCATTTACTTCATTATCTTTCTTCTCGCTCTAAACGTAGCGTTGATCTCCAAAATTAGTTAACAAACGAGATTAATTAAATTAAGCCGAGACGATAGATGTTTCTTCTTTTTCTTCATTTTTTTTCCCTCAAATTAACGTTGATTTTCAAAATTAGTTAACAAACGAGATTAATTAAATTAAGCCGAGAATATAGATGTCAATATTTCTGAGTGGTTAACCAATAAGGATACAATGAGTTTGAGTGCTTGTCTTGTAGTGGCCTAAACCTTGATGACAATTCTAATGCGAGGTTTCAGTATACACTGAGATTAAGTCAATGAAAACAAGGAGAGGGAATCGAAGGTTCCAAAGAATGGTTTCAGAGAGGGCACAAACACAAAGGAGTCTTAAAATCAGATTTTCTAGGATTTCTTTGTGAATCCCAGATTACTTCTCAAAAATCCATCCTTTGTCCAATGGGGGTGAGGGCTCTTAAAGCCAAAACTCTTGGAAAATGTCAAAGTGACAAGTGTCATTCATCGAGGGCTGGACACGGTGAGATGTTTCCACATGTCCTTGTCCATACATTGACTATCATTTATCATTTCATTTAAGTGTACAAGCAACCTCTACTTGTGCTCAGTCCCTTGATGCGATATTTGCCCATGTGAGTTAGGTCAATTGCCGAGTAACTGTCATGGGCTTGATGGAACGTCTTTCTGAGTTACTATTCCTTTAGATATCTCGATATCGCCCTTTTTTGTCCTATTATCCAAGTGACTTGAGGTTCCCTAGGGAATAACTCCCGAGACTAAGTGATTGTAATATAATTGTGAGTATAGTGCTTCACAACATCGAGTTTTAAGTCGTTACTCGATGTTGTATCACAACTCGACTTGGGATCTTGGGTGATCTTACACCTAGAATATTATCAACCCCGAGACAGTCCATTTTGCTTAAGACTTGGGACATAAGATAAAACTTATATTGTTAGAATGATGCTATCATTTCTCGGATAACCCTTTCGCATGTGAGGGCTTTCAGCGTGATGTGGATTTCGCCACGAAGGTCGAGTCAAGGTTATCAGTCTGATGACAAATTGTCCATTTCGGGGTGGGTTAGGAGTGCCTTAGTGGCCGAAACCACTTAGCACCTGTGTTAAGTCACAAGGTCAAAATCAATGTGGGATCATACAGTCACCTTGTGACCTCGCGTCAGGATCATTAGGTCGCAATCAGATTTTAGGATTTGGATCATAAAGTCATTATCCATTCTCGAGGTAAGATCATAAAGTCTTTACCCTATCTCGGATTAGAAACTTATTGTCTCTATCTGGTGTTGGGATTAGATCATAAAGTCTTTACCCATATGCAGAGTAGGGCCAGATTGTCTCTAATCGGTCTCGAGAATAGATCATTAAGTCTTTGTTCGGACTCGAAATATAATCAAATCGCCTCTATCCGATGTTGAGATTAAATCATTAAGTCTATCTGAACTCTGAACAGAATCATAAACTCCTTATCTTTTTTAGTGATATGACTACAAGGTTAATTCCTATATAAGAAAATAAACCAAATACCTTTGATTCTAGGCATATTTTGCCAAAACATACCTCGAAGAGACTTCAGAGGCAAAGATATAAAGTATAATATCGGGGAACAGTGTAAGGTGGCTTTATCTTAGCGGTTCAATTTGAATATTCAAATTGGGAGGTCATCAGTATCAAGATCCTAAATCTTGCCCACTTCATATATTTAAAGAACCAAATTGTGTTGCATATCATGGAGAGAACTTATATGACTTGAGATGGGGCTGTCGTGTACCTATAATTAAAATTATAAACAAAATCACAAATAATATAAAAAGTTTTTCTAGTCCACTATCCCTCTAGCTTCTACAAATCTATTTTTTTAATTTTTTTTTTCGTTCTATCACTTGGATGGGTGATGTAGACGAACATGCCTGTCTATATGATTAGATAACCATGTAGATTAGTCAGCTCTATAATATCCTTTTGTCGTGCAAGATATATTATACGGTTCTATAGTAACTAAGAGCTCATGAGTTGCAACTTTTAGGTTTTTATCATAATTAAGTTGAAGATATGGGTATTTTTTGCCTGATTCAACTAAAGCTTAGAATATGAAGGAAGGCTGATGTGGTAAAGATCCGTGTTAATTTAGCTTGTTTGCCACGTGTCAAAATGAATGATTTAAAGCTCTTCATTAAACCGTCTAATTTAAAAACCAGACCATACAACATGCTAATACAATACTAAAATGTAAAAGCAAAGCTCAGGATATTTTTAGATGAAGTATGGCTACATGTCGCATTTTTGGCTAAAACTAGTTTGCTTTGAAGGCATAGTGTTTAAACTCGGTATTTAGGCATATTGTTTAAACTCGTATTACAGTTTTAAGTCTCGAGATCTTGGATCGGATCGGTTTTGGCAGATCCCGATCCGATTTATGATTTTGGCCGTACCGATTGGATTTTGGATCATCCTTTAAAAAAATTAAAATTTGGATCAGCCGAATTGGTCTCCGGATCAGAGATACAAGTTGGGACCGGTCGATATCGGGCAGGTCTAGGCCCATACCTATTGGATCGTTGGTATTATAAATTAAGAAAAAAAAAAGACTTTGGATCGGTATCATTTGGACCGGTTGGATCCAAAGCCACTTGATAGAATAGTTGTATCGTGGCTTAGGATTGGACCGGCCAATCTAGACCAATCCGATCTGATCCTTGAAACCATTCTTGGTATTGGATCGGGGATCTCTCGATCCAATGTCGAGTTAGATCACCGATCTAATTCGGTATTGACCGATCCAAACATGGTCCAAAATTTTCTTTTTTAAAAGAAATCATAAATTTTTTGAGGGTCTAACTCGTCCAAAACTGAGTCGGATCGTGTGAATTGGGCAATCTGACTTGATTTCGGGCCGAGTCAGAGAACTTTAGCAATTTCCTAGATTGGTTTGGGAATGTGATTCGTTCCGAGCTGAGCCTGAGTTATATCGGCCGATCCTGAGTCGGATCGGCCGATACATAACACTATGTTTAGAGGATCCCAACCTGTATATATCAACCCCACATTCAGATCAAATTTTCACATATATTATAAAATAAAATATAAATTTTCAAATAAATGTATAATTTGTAGCATATATATTGGCAACGGTAAGGATTAAGGTAGGCCGCCTGGACCAGATATCGGGTCGGAAAGGGTTATCTGTTCAACTTATCCTATGGCCATACTTCTTGAATGGCAACGGATAATTTGAGCGAAATCATGTATCAGTTTCGGGTTACCCATTTAACCCGACCCATTTTCATCCCTACCACCCACGCTATCCATGTAGCCACTGTGCTTTCGGTTTGTTGTCTTGTCTGTTCTACTTCCGTTCTGCGTGGTTTCTTACCTGCATAATTTAACGATGGGTATCGTTTGAAATTTAAAAATTTAAACTCTTTGAAGTGCGAACCAGTGGATTGCCACAGTACGCACAACTAATAAAAATTCAACACGTTTAGGGAAGATTCATCGACGCTCGTGAGCCGCCGAAAACGACTCGAGCCGGCGGTCCAACGTTTCACGGGTAAGAAACCGTGGCATTGGTTTTAACCCCTTTTAAGCATACTGGGTGGGTCCAGTTATTACATTAAGTTTTTGCAATGACAAAATTATCCCTACCTTTACATCCATATTACTAATTTCTGATATGCATTAGTAAGGGCATGGTCTTATAGATGTTTCATCTAGAATCTATTTTTTTTATTTTTTTTTTAAAAGAAAAGCACTGCAATGAAGAATCATTTCAGTTGTGTGACTTGGCGACAAAAGCTCGCCCAGGACGGTAATGACTTTCCTTGAAAGCATGTCCTGTCGTGAGTGAATCTTTAGTCCATTCATTTATAAAGGGTATTTTGGTAACTTAAAAACTACTGCACATTGATGCTGCTTCTTGTACGGTACGGCAATAAAATCGGGTCTTCCTGTTCTACCCCTCCGAAATCAATTGGCTCAGTAAGGAGGGATCATTTGATTGGTCTGACCCACCAAAATCACACCACAAGTGGACCATAACCATCTGATAAACTGGTATCCTTCTGGATCGTTTGTCTTGAAGACCAAACTGATTAACGGTCAGAACGGAGATATTTGTGGATATTTTTATAATTTTATGTGTATAAATAGAAAAGAATGAGTGGGAAGGAGGAAATTAGAAGCAACCGAAAAGGGCGGCGATAATCACGGTGAGCAATCACGACGAAAAAAAGGAGGTGAGAGGGTGGCGGTGGACCGGTGGTAAGGAGTGGACCTGTTGGTGTAAATAAGTCAAAAAGGAAGGGGCGGTCCTCGAAATAAGGAAGAGAAAAAAAGGGAATTTTTTTTGATAAAACTCTCTTTTAAATTTTTATATCTTAAAAACCCATTTTCTAGTTTCTATTCCTATCTTCAAAAAGATGCCCTTAACAAAACCATTCCAACATTTTCTTTCAAGTACAATGTAGTTATCAAAGAAAGTTAACTTATTCACACACAAAAGTATTAATTTTTATATAAGATATATAATAAAATATGAATTTTTATATAAGACATATAATTAGGGTTATCAATTGCTCGGATCATGATTCGAATTCGATGAATTCTGAAAAAGTAAGGGATTCTCGATCCAATAGTCCAACAAGATATGATCCGACTATTAATCGGATAATTTTGGATATAAGTTGATTCAATTCAATTTGTGTTTATATAAATATAATATATACATAATATAATATTGAACTACTCAAGTATTAAACATATAATTAAAAATAAATCATCAAGTTAGGATACTTTAAAAAATAAAATACATATCAAATCATATTTCTCTTCTCTCTGCTTTTTTATAACAAGAAAATAAATTTATTAAAAAAATTATTAATTACTAGAATAGATCTGATTCGAAACTAATTGGATTTGGTAAGGGACTTAGGATCCCAAAATCTGATAAAGTATGACCCAACTGTTAATCTAATCAGGTTTGGATATATCAAATCTGATCCGCTAACAGCCCCAGATAGAAATAAAGTAAATGAGGACATTTTTGTCCTTTGAAGCATTTCTACATGGGGGCACTTTTATCATTTTTAGTGGATTTAAATAATAGAAATTAAACTACTTCGGTTTTTTCGGATATTTTTCTTTGTCTTTAAATGGGTTGACTGGTAAGTTATTTAGTTTATCAATTTTCTTAAAAAGTTATAATTGGGGGGTTTTGCTTAATTTTTTTAAAACAGAAAGTAAGTGAAAGAAACAAAAAGGTGGCGGTTCCGTGACTGGTCCGTTTCGGTTGGCTTTTGGTGGCCGAAGAACAGAGGACGAAGAAGACTTAGAAGTCTTTTGTGGACTATATGGACTTGGTCCGAGCTGGCATGCCAAACAGAGACCCGGGAATACTCAAGTCAGGTCAGGATGAAAAAAAGGGTCATTATCGTAATTTAGGAATTCAAAACATAGCATTTACGGGAGCACCGTTATATATGACAGCACACTTTCGAAAAAAAGAAAGAAAACAATAATAATATAAATGGAAAAAATCGGAAACGGGGCGGCACTTGTTTCTCCCACGGACGCTTTCAATCCTCATTCAATGCTCTACCAAACTGTCCCTCTTTTTCTTGCAGTTTAATCCTTTCTTCCTTCTTCTTCTTCGTATCTCTCTCTTATCTCTGCATATCTATCCTTCTTGCTCATCTTATCAGGTAAGTAAGAGGGTGAAAAAGAATTTTGTAAATTAATTTAAGAAATGAAAATGGAATTTCTCTGACAATCTGGGTCTTTTTTTATTTTTTATTTTTATTAGAAATGGAGTGCGTGGAAGCAAAAGCTTTGAAAAACAGTTTTCGACCGGAGGTCCCGGCAAAATCGACGACCCAACAAGCGGTTTTAGACGATGTGTTGTGTGGAAATGGACTGAGTGGGGTTGTTTCCGGTGATGATTTTTTCGTGGATGATCTTCTGGATTTCTCTAATGGAGACGTTGAGGAAGAAGGGGTTGTTGTAGAAGAAGAAGAAGGAGACGAGGAGGAGGAGGAGGAAGAGAAGGACTGTGTTTCTGTTTGTTCACAAGAACAAGGAGAGAACGATACCTTCAAGTCCGACGGTTTTCTTCCTGTTAAAGACGATCTTGGCTCCGTTCCCGCCAGCGAACTCTGCGTTCCAGTAAGTGGGTTTGCCTAAAAAAAAAAAACCTCTTTTCGTGTTTATTTCTATTTTATCTAAAATCAAGTTTCAAAAATTTGATTTTTTTTTTTATTACAGACGGATGATTTGGCCGACCTTGAATGGTTATCTCATTTCGTGGAGGATTCTTTCTCGGAATTCTCTCTCTCATACCCCGCCAGAAACCTAACAACGAAAACCCAGAACCAATCGGAAAACCGGTCGGAATTCGAAACAGGGACGGCTTCATTGAAGCCCTTCCCGTGTTTCCTGACTTCCGTTCCGTCCAGGGCAAGAAGCAAACGCTCGAG
Source organism: Pachysandra terminalis (assembly GCA_031762675.1). NCBI lineage: Eukaryota > Viridiplantae > Streptophyta > Magnoliopsida > Buxales > Buxaceae > Pachysandra > Pachysandra terminalis. The sequence goes on from JAUPMG010000004.1 coordinate 15,876,055, forward strand.
GACCGGCGGCCGAATCTGGTCTATTGGATCCCCGTCGCTTACAGAATCTTCCTCGACGACTTCTTCGTCCTCCTCTTCATTCTCTTCGATATCTTGTCTTGTCTTCTCCAACACCAGTCAAAACATGGAACTGTTTTACTTTCTGGGAAAGCCTCCGTTGTCAAAGAAGCAGAAGAAAAGCCGACGGGGACCGGAATGCGGTCTGACCCAGCTTCAACGCCGATGCCGCCATTGCCATGTTCAGAAGACCCCACAATGGAGAACCGGTCCTTTGGGTCCGAAAACCCTCTGCAACGCTTGTGGGGTCCGGTTCAAATCCGGTCGGCTCTTACCAGAGTATCGTCCGGCGTGCAGCCCGACTTTCTCCAGCGATGTTCACTCCAACAATCACCGGAAAGTACTGGAGATGCGACGGAAGAAAGAAACGGTTTTCCCGGAATCTGGGTTGCCTCCGGCTGTCCAGAGCTTTTGAAAAAACTAGATAGACGAGAATGAGAAGAGAATCGGGACGGTCAAACCCGGTTCGAACTGGTACGTCCGGTTCGAGTGTATATTTTGATGGTTGGATGCGTTAGGCTTGTAGTAGAACCATTAACGGAAGTTAGGGAGGTTTTAATTTCGGGTTTTTTTTTTAATTTATTCTTTTTAGCGTTTTTTCAGAAGGAAAGAGAACAATCCTTGCTTTTCGACCTGTGGTTTTGTGTTAGAAACCGTTTACTCGTTTCTGGTGGCCGTTCAAAAGCCAAAATATGAGAGAGAGAGAGAGGAAACGTTTTCGAGTAAGTAATAAGAGAGAAACGTTTCGGCTTTCTTTTTGTGGTTGTTATTATTGGACAGAGATATTTATTATCCGGTCCGAAGAGGGTGTGTTTTCCTTTTTGGATTTTCTCGTAACAGGGGGTGGGATAGGTTTTTTTAATATGTACATTAAAGTATCATATTATCATGTGATGGGGATGATGATCAATGCCGCTCTCCTCCACGTGCTTCCCATTCCCCTTGCAAAGTTCAAAGTTGAAAGTTCAAACCCACTTTCAACTAAATCCAACTAGCGAAACCTAAAGCCCCAAAAGATATTCAAAATTTTATCATTTTTTTTTACCAATATGACCTTTCCTCACCCATCCATGCTTGTCTCATGATAGGTCTCTCTTACCTACTCCAACCACTCCACATTTATTTTGGTTGAAGCAAAAACCAGAGAGAGAGAGATTGAGAGAATCGTGTTTAAATTCCATATGGGATCGGTGATCGTCATGGTGCGATACCGAGTTGAATCGTATATCCAATATATAGAGAGAGCATAGTGTTTAAACTCGATATAGCATCAGGATTGTTTCGAACCGATTTAATTTAAGATCGGAGAGAGAGAGAGAGAATAGTGTTTAAACTCGATATCAGATTGGGATCATCTTAACTCGATATCGAGTTGAATTGTCAATCCAACTCAGTATAGGTCGATTCGAACATGGGCCAATTTTTTCTTTTTTAAATCATAAATTTTTAGAATGGTGTTAGATCGGATGGATAGTCCAATTGGACTCGTTTGAATTCGGGTCAGATTATATCGATTGGACGATCTGACTCGGAGTCAAAACGGAGTCAAAGAACTTTAACAATTTTTGAGATCCTGACTCATCCAAAAATCCAGTCTCAAGTTGTATCAACTGATCCGAATTGGAATCGGCCGATAGTTAACAGTATGAGATAGAAAGAGTAGTGAGAGAAAATTGTCAAAGGATTTCTGAAATAGAGATTGAGATGGTGCTGTGTGGACCTGTTTGGAACTTTGGATTGATTTGGATTGGCTTATTACCGTTAATGATTCATATCGTGTGCGCACCCACAGGCTACAGAAAGTAAAGCAAAATAAATGGTAATTTAATGTCTACGAATCTGTTTTGTGTATCGTATATATTATTTGTAGTAAAGGCGTGTTTATGATGAGGATACGGTGAGGGTGGTGGCGCGTCCCTTTGGCCGGGGTGGTGGAATCCTTTGAAGCATTCCACCACTTTAAAAGAAGAGATAAACATGAGTCATGAGTAGGAGAAAATCATTTTTAGTGATGGATAGTAGTGCCCCCACAAGACAACCCACCACTTTGACGTTATACCTAATCACGTAATCACGTGCCTTACCAACTGCTCATGTGCTGCTTGTACTCTCTATATGCTTATTATAATTAGGGGTGTAAACGAATCGAGTCGAGCCGACTCTGCCCAGCTCAAGTCGGGCTCGTAAAATCTAGACAAAGCTCGGTAAAAATTTTTCTGGCTTAGGCTTGGCCGCTATTTTTTTAGGGCTTAGGCTCGGCTTGTAAAGCTCAGCTTGTGAAAGCTTGGTTAGCAAAAACTCTACTAGTGAAAAGTTCGACCCGTTAAAGGCATGAGAAAAAAATAATTCAGTAATAGTTCTTTTTTTTTTTTTTGTGAATTTAGCACTAATTCAATTAAATTAATTAAATTTTTTTAATTACTTTGACCTAAGTAAGCCATTAATTAATTTTATATATAATAATTAATATTATATATATAATACCTATTATATATAAATTTATGTATGATATATAAGACTGAGCCGAGCCTACCTAAGCTCGCTTAGGCTTGTTAAAATAATGAGCTTTTTTTGAACTCAGACTGGCTCGCGAGCCAAAATATTGAGCTCAAGCTCGACTCATGAGAACCGAGCCCAAACCCGAGCCGAACTAGCTCGGCTTGTTGACAACCCTAAATATAATTGTCACCCTTGATGGATGGTCAACGGATCGAACGGTAGGTAGGGGATCTTTGTATTGTTGTTTGACAGGTCAAATATTTTTGAATTCGATTATCAGTGTTGATCATTCGTCAACTGATCGGATGGGAGGGGGAGGGGGAGGGGGGGGAGATCATTGTATTGTTGTTTGACAGGTCAAATATTTTTGAATTTGATTCTCAGCGTTGATAAGTGGTCAACCGATTGGATGGTAGTGGATCTTTGTAATGTTGTTTGACAGGTCAAATATTTTTGAATTCGAATTTATTATGAAAAAATTACATTTTGACTCCTTGCAGTTTTTGACAATTGTAATTAGATTCTTTGAAGTTGTTAAAATTACAATGACACCTTTCGTTGGATACCTTAAGGGGGTCAGTCGACTAATAATCATTGACTGATATTTTTCTTATAAATCATTCTTCGTCAATTGTTGGATGTCTAATTTTTATTTTTATTTTCTACTTGATGAATGATTCGAATGTAATGTGGAGAATGAAGGTTCTTTAATCGAGAGAGTAAGAGAGATATTTTAGACTTATGGTTTATCTATTTCATCTAAAAGTCAATCAATTTTTTATAAAGGATATTTTAGTCACGACAAAAAGTGTTATTGTTGTCCTCCTATTTTTGGACGTTGTTAGGATATCCTCTCAAAAAAACGGGAGGGGAGGGGGTTCAATTCCGCGTCTCCCCTATGGGGGAGTGGTCAAGTAACCATCCGCCGGCATATCCAAAAAAAGGGTGTCATTATAATTCAAAAACTTTAGAGAATCTAATTGCAATTATCAAAAACTTTAAAGGATCAAAGTGTAATTTTCTCTTTTATTATTGATAGGTAGCACGCAAGCAAGTAGTATTTTGATGGGGACGGAGAAGGCCACATGTTCAAAAACAGGATAAATATTTGCTTATTGTTTTGCGAGAGCATTTCGTTCGGTCCACAAAGCTAGTCCAAGACGTTGGAGCGCTTTTGTATCAAATCAGCCAATCCAGATCAACCAGGATCGGTCCGATCCCAAGCCACAGTACAACTATTGTATTGTGAGGCTTTGGATTGGACCAGTTCAATCGATACCGATCCGGACCGGTCCAATGATTGGATTAGTCGATCCAACTGATTTCCATTTTTTTTTTAATTTATAAAATAGAGGATTCTATCGATATCAGCCTGGATCGGTCCAATACCGACTGAACCCGACCGATATTGTCGATTTGGCACCGGTATCGCCGGTCCGGATCGGGATCGACCCGAACCGGTCCGATCCAAAATTCCAAGAATAAAAACCTTGGCTTGTACCCCGTGCTGTAATGCTTGTACCCCGTTACAATGCATAGAGTAGAAGCATTTTAGCATGGAGTACAAACATTACAACATGCGCTCCAGCGTCTGAACCAGCTCCGTGGACCAAATGAAATGCTCTCTTGTTTTGCCACCAGAAAAAAGGTCGACGACCCTCCATGTGGCAAAAACCGCTAAGCTGATGGCTTGGATTTCAATTGTACGTCTGGCAAAATATATGACAGGGTCGATCGTATTACAGATTTTCCTTGGCATTCAGTCTGAATCCAAAGCCTATTACGTAACAATATTCGTTATTGGTCCATACTCCATACTGCATTCGTGGCCTTCCAAAAGAGTCACATAAGGTCGTTGATCAGGCGGGCTAATTTAACCCCACTTTACACGCGACACTTGTTTACAAGCGCGTGTACACGCTTTGGGTGTAGTCGCACATATTGAATCACTCTTTAAAGCTGAAACGGCTATACAAGGTGCCAGCTGTCAGCAGCTACGTATGGTGATTAGACCGTTTGGTGAAAAGGTAAGATTTTAAACTGCAGAAGGATATCTGACCGTTCTTATCACCAATAAAGGCGATGTCTTCTCAAGGAAGCTACCTTTTTTGAATTTCAGCTTGTTGGGAGACGCCACGTGTTTCAAACCCAACAAACACGTAATTTCCTCCCGTTTGAAACTTCAAAAGACTAAGGACTTATGTTCCCACGGCAAACTGCCTTCTGGGCACCCGAGGGAATGATAATTTTACTCTTCCCCCGACGGATCTCATTTTACTCGAAGGATGTATTTAGGGGCATGCTACCCCTAATGGACTCCTCAAATAGTTATGATCTCAATGGATCCTCGAAGTCACATTTATCTGCTCTCTAGTACAGACTTCGAGTGATTTTATTTCATACTTTTACGTTTTAAAGGTATTTTTATGTAAGAAAAGATCCTCGAGGGAACTTTCTGTACCTACTAACTCATGAGTCATTCTTGGATCACATCCATAGACTTCGAAGGACCACCTTTCATGCCTTGCCTTGAAGGATCACAAAGCAAGTATATCCCTTCTCATTCAACGAGGCACGAGGGACAACCTCGACGGACATACCCGAGGGACAACCTCGACGAACATAATCCGAGGGACAACCTCGACGGACAAATCCGAGTGACAACCTCGACGGACATAAATCCGAGGGACAACTTCAACGGACAAATCTGAGTGATAACTTCGACGGACAAATCCGAGTGATGACCTCGATGGACAAATTCAAGGGACAACATCAACAGACGGATCTGAGGGACAATTTCGACGGACAAATCCAAAGGAAGTCTTTCCAGGCTAACCACCTCCAGATGGTCAATTCAATGGAGGTATTTTCCCTCCTGCTAAGGGTGAATTCGAAGAAGGAATATTCCTTCCTCCTAGGGCGAATTCCAGGTTAACCACATCGAGAGGGTCAAATCGTCAAAAGGCTTGTCACCCACAAAGAGACTACGGATTTTGTCTTCCTTGAAAGACACAGATTTGGGTTTACCCCATCGATTGCTGTCTTTTATGCATCCGAATTACCAAATGAGACTCGAAGTCACTTTCATTCATTCTTATGAACTGACTCCGAGTCATATTTTGGGACTTTCACTTCCAGAAAGTAAATCCTCTGTGGAAAGGGCTTTAGAAGTTGAAAGCATGTCATCTTCAGATGTATTTCCTGAAAGACTGGTTTTCCCCGGACTTTGAGAACGTTATCTCCCTTTACCTTATAAGAATTCACATGTCTACTTCTGAATTTATCCAAGTAGAAGGCACTCGAATTGGTTACTGTAGCTATGAACCTTAATGGATTTCAAGGTAAACTCCTCCTTACTGGGACGATTGGTCATGAAAATGAGATCCCTGATGAGACACTCAACCTCGAGTTCTCTATACGGGTAA
>JAUPMG010000004.1:15882135-15892903 GCA_031762675.1 Pachysandra terminalis
CTTGAGAAGCTATCGCATTAATGGGTGATAAGAACAGTCAGATATCCTGCCGTTTCAAATCTTGCTTTTCACCAAAAACGGTCTAATCATCGTACACAGCCGCTGACAGCTGGTACGTGATAGGGACGGTTGTTCAGCCGTTATAGCTTTATGGAATGATTCAGTGTGTGCGACTATACCCAAAACGCGTACAAGCGCTCGTAATCAAGCGTCGCGTGTAAAGTGGGGCTAAATTAGCCCGCCTGATCAACAATGCTAATACTATAATGTAAAAGGAAAGCTCAGGTTACAAATATGGGATGTGTCCAAATCAACTCCCAAACATTATTTCATCATAAGGGTTCGTATCAAGGAGAATTCTTCTATGTCGACCTCGGCATAATATCAACCATTCTTAACGGTTGAGATTTTACATGTAAAAAAATTGATGGCTTAGATACGATAAACATGTAAATAATATAGTAAGGCAGTAACTTACCAATGGAATCATAACAGTTGATTTTGTGAGGTTATAACAGAATCTAGCAGATCCTCTTACTAAACTACTAACTAGAAAGTTAGTATGTGAGACATCGAGGGGAAAAGATTAAAGCCCTAAGAATGAACTACCAGTGATGACAACTTAACCTACATGAATGAAGATCCCAAGAAATAGGTTCAGGAAATAGGTTCAATGGGTATAACAAGTCACTTAAGGAGTTCGATAGCATTGAATAGTGACATATCCCTATGAGGTGTGCAGTGCTAATTGCAGTGTGTGATGATGAGTTTTCAAAACTCTTAATAAAGTCCATATGCTTTATATGTGGTATGTTTAGTTGCAATTACATACTTGATGGATTTTACCTACGAGAGTGTGAAGTGGGGCGCTTTTGTTGAGAGTTGGGCAGACTCTCTAGAACACTCATGAAAATCCATGTGACGCATGACCTAAATGTGTCAACTCGCTAGAAGAAGATTATGGTAGGGTATGATGTGGGTCTCTGTATTAATTGTTTACATAAAAGAGATTAGGTTCAAAAATTTATTCCACCTCGTCTCTGTAAACATTGTATTGAAAAACCCTAAATACGGTTAAGTCCAAAAGACACCGATATAATTGCATCGTATTCTTTTAAGCACTTGACTAGATCTGTTTTTAAATTTTGAATCATATGGGGGATTGTTGGATTTGACGTGTGATTTCAAAATTTAAAATATTATTTTAATATAAAAAATCATTTTATATTAAATGGAAGAGACGTTTTGTCTTTCTTGGTTTTAATATAAAAAACGTTTTGTATGATTTGCTTGGTTATCAAAAGTGTTTGTTTTAAATGAGGAGATGGCATTAATGAGGAAATGGCTGTTTGGAGCGAGTACATTTCTGCTGCTCCGGAAGTGTTCGAAGTATGGTGCTCCGAGACTCAGTTGGCGTTCCACGTGCTTATCACGTGGAGACTCCTTGACACGTGTCAGAAATCACACATCATGTAGACACGCGTCATGTATCGCACGACGAAGCACTATACTCCGGAAGCTTATGGAGCAGCAGAAATGTACTCGTTTGGAGCCATCTTAAACTGTTATAGTCCAAATGGCTACAAACAGCTACAAGCTTTAAGGCCCAAACGACCCTTGTGGCCTATATAAGGAGGACCCCTCCTCCTTGTTGAGACACACAACTCAAGCAACTTGAACTCTCCTCCCCTTTCTTTCATTCTGGTTTTCAACTTTTCTGCAATGCTTTAATACGTTAGAGGATTTTAAGTTCCTACTCCTATTAGTAGGACCTTAAAATGCTTTAATACGTTAAACATGTAAATAAGCAGTGTGAAATGCAACCCAAGTAGTGCGCATATCATTTTTAATAAGTCCTACGACTAGGGATGATAATAAGTTATATTTAGAATTGATTTCGTAAACTCTAATTTGCATTACAAAATATTTAATATAATTAAAGATAATATTCCCTTTTAGTTAGCAGGAGAAGCAGAAGCAGCTGCAACTGAAGAAAGCTTGAAGGTAGCATAACAAAAGGGATGGAGGAAGGTGCAACATTTTGGCGACACAAAACTACGTATTAAATATTTGAAAGGAGAGAAATCAATGGAGGATTGGCAGTTAATAGATAGAATACAAAAACTGAAGTGACTAAGTAGCAAGTTTGAAGCAATAGAATTTGTTTTTGTGGCAAAACTTATAACCAACTTGCTCATAACATTGCCTTCTTTCGTATACAAACAGATATTCAGAATGTGTGAAAGAAGTCGTAATCTAGAGTTAGATGATGTATATTGTTCTAATATTGGTAATGAAGAATAGTATAAAATATTGCTTACCAAAAAAAAAAAAAAAAAGCAACATCAAACACTCATAAAGAAAATAATGTGAAAAAGAAACTATTGACCGTAAATATTTATCAACGTATAGTATTGCATGTATCACCCCGCTAGTATATTATAAAATATACGAAAAATTATACTTTGATCTCTTGCGTTTTCTAACAATTGCAATTTGACCTCTTGAGGTTTTTGAAATTACAGTGACATCTTTTGTCTGAAACCTCTAAGGGGTCGGTCAACTAACGAGTCATTGATTGATATATTACTTATAAAGAATTAAATAACTTTTAGGTAAAGTGGATAAACCTTAAGTCTAAAATATCCCTCTTAATTTATCGACTAAACAACTATCATGCTCTAACATCACACTTCAATCATTCGTCAAATAGAAAAAAAAGAAAAAAAAATACATCAAATGATTAATGAAGAATAATTTATAAGGGATATATCAGTCAATGATTCAGTGTCATTAGTCAATTGATTCTCTTGAGGTTTGGACGAAAGGTGTCATTGTAATTTTAAAAACCTCAAGGGGTCAAAATGTAATTTTTCCTAAAATATAATATAATTTTTCAAATAAATATATAATTTGTAACATATATCTTGGCAAATGTTAGGATCAAACCTTCCCATAAGGTCAAGTGATCATTCGCCTATCCCGGCCTCCCTTATAGGGTAGTGGTGAAGTGACCATTCGTGCGGACATACCAAAAAATAAAACGGTAAGGATTAAGGCCGGGTTGGAAAGTGTTATCTGTTTAATTAGTCCTAGCACCATACATCTTGAATGGCAATGGATAAGTTGAGCCAAATCATGTTTTAGTTTCGGGTTACCCATTTAACCTGACTCATTTTCATCTCTACTACCCACACTATCCATTTAGCCACTGTACTTTCAAGTGAACATTCGCCTATCCGGGTCTCCCCTATAGGGTAGTGGTGAAGTGACCATTCGCGCAGACATACCAAAAAATATAACGGTAAGGATAAAAGGCCAGGTTGGAAAGTGTTATCTCTTTAACTAGTCCTAGCACCATACATCGTGAATGGCAATGGATAAGTTGAGCCAAATCATGTTTTAGTTTCGGGTTATCAATTTAACGCGACTCATTTTCATCCCTACTACCCAATCTATCCATTTAGCCACCGTAGTTTCGGTTTGTTTTTTTTTTTTTTTTGGTCTCCCAAGGTATCCCCAGGCTTCGCCCAAGATTATTCTTCCGAGGTACTTTCGGGCGTCGAAGCAGGGACCTCTCCCAACAAAATTTGCTGCATCATTCACAAGGACTCGAAACCCAGACCTCTTGCTTAAGCGACCCGAGCCCCTTCCACTCGGGCCAACCTCCGTTGGTGTACTTTCGGTTTGTTGTCTGTTCTACTTCCGTTCTGTGTACATGGGTTATCGTTTGAAATTTAAAAATTTAAATTCTTCGAAGTGCGAACCAATGGATTGCCAAAATACGCACAACCAATAGAAATTCAACACGTTTAGGGATGATTCATAGACGCGCGTGAGCAGCCGAAAACGACTCGAGCCGACGGTCCAACGTTTCACGGGTAAGAAACAATGGGCATTGGTTTTAACTTTTAAGTATTAAGTTTTTTTTCCCTTCTTCTTTGGTTTAAGTATTTCATTCAGTTATTGAAATGACAAAATTGTCCCTACCTTTACGTCTATATTACTAATTCCTATATACATTAGTAAGGGCATGGTCGTAATTACAAGAGGTTTCGAACTCCTACCATATTACTTATTAATCTAGAATCTAAATTTTTAATTTTTTTAAAAAACACTGCAATGAAGAATCATTTCAGTTGTGCGACTTGGCGACAAAAGCTGGCCCAGGACGGTAATGACTTTCCTTGAAAGCATGTCCTGTCGTGAGTGAATCTTTAGTCATTCATTATACAGGGTATTTTGGTAAATTAAATATTACTCCAATTGATGTTCTTCTTGTACGGTAGGCCAATAAAATCGGTCTTCCTGTTCTGCCCATCCAAAATCAACTGGCTCAGTAAGAAGCGATCATTTGATTGGGGGGACCCACCGAAATCAACACAAGTGGACCATACATTGATGACACTGAGTCCAATAGACGATCTTAAACCATCTGATAAACTTGTATTCTTCTAGACCGTTTGTCACGAAGATCAAACGAATTAACGGTCAGAACGGAGATATTTGTGAATATTTTTGTAATTTTATGGATATAAATAGAAAAGAATTAGCGGGAAGGAGGAATTGGAAGCAACCGAAAAGGGCGGCGATCATCGCGGTGAGCAATCACGACGAAAAAAAGCAGGTGCGAGGGTGGTGGTGGTAAGGAGTGGACCTGTTGGTGTAAATAAGTCAAAAAGGAAGGGGTGGTCCTCGAAATAAGAAAGAGAAAAAAGGAGAAAATATTTGATAAAACTCTCTTTTAAATGTTTGTATCTTAAAAACCCATTTTCTAGATTTTATACATATCTTCAAAAAGACTCCTTTAACAAAACCATTCCAACTAAAAATCCGATTCCAACATTTTTCTTTCAAGTAAAAAAAGTTAACTCACACAAAATATGAACTTTTATATAAGATACATAATTAGGGTTGTCAATTGATCGGATCATATTCAAAAAGTATTCTGACAAGATATGATTCGATTTGATCCGACTATTAATCGGATTAATTTCAAATATAAGTTGATTCGATTCAATTTGTATATATATTAGATCTGAATTTCATTCAAAAAGTATTCTGACAAGATATGATTCGATTCGATCCGACTATTAATCGGATTAATTTCAAATATAAGTTGATTCGATTCAATTTGTATATATATATTAGACTATTGAAGTATTAAATATATAATTAAAAATAAATCATTAATTTATGATCTTTTTAAAAATTAAATACATATTAAATCATATTTTTATTTTCTATGCTTTCTTAGAAATAGAAAATAGGTTTACTAAAAAAATCCATTAATTGCTCGATTTCAATTTGATTCGAAACTAATCAAATTTGATAAGGGACTTATGATCCCACAATCTGATAAAATATGATTCAATTCTTAATCAAATCAAGTTCGGATATACCTGATCTAATCTAAATCTGATCCGCTAACAGCCCTAGATAGAAGTAAAGTAAATGAGGGCATTTTTGTCCTTTAAAGCACTTCTACATAAGGACTTTTATCATTTATAGTGGATTTAAATAATAGAAATTAATCTGGTTGGGTTTTTCGGATACTTTTCTTTGTTTTTTTTTTTTTTTTTTTTGGTGAGATACTTTTCTTCGTCTTTAAATGGGTTGACTGGTAAATTTTTTAGTTTATGAATTTTCTCGATATCGATATATAAAAGTTATAATTGGGGGGTTTTGCTTAATTTTTTCAAACAAAAAGTAAGTAAAAGAAACAGAAAGGTGGCGGTTCCGTGACTGGTCCGTTTCGGTTGGTTTTTGGTGGAAGAACAGAGGACGAAGACTCTTAAAAATCTTTTGTGGATTATATGGACTTGGTCCGAGCTGGCATGCCCAACAGAGACCCGGGAATAGTCAAGTCAGGTCAGGATGAAGGAAAGGGTCTTTATCGTAATTTCAGGATTCAAAACATAGCATTTACGGGAGCACCGTTATATATGACAGCACACTTTAAAGAAAAAAAAGAAAACAATAATAATATAAATGCTAAAAACCGGAAACGGGGGGCACTTGTTTTGCCCACGGACGCTTTCAAAACTCATTCAATGCTCTACCAAACTATCCCTCTTTTTCTTGCAGTTTAATCCTTTCTATCTGCTTCTTCTTCATCAATCTCTGTCTATCTCTGCAAATCTATTCTACCCTTCTTGTTCATCTCATCAGGTAAGGAGGATGAAAAAGAATTTTGGAAATTAATTAAAAAACGAAAATGGAATTTCTTTGATAATCTGAGTCTTTTTTTATTTTTTATTAGAAATGGAGTGCGTGGAAGCAAAAGCCTTGAAAACCAGTTTTCGACCGGAGGTTCCGGCAAAATCGACGACCCAACAAGCGGTTTTAGACGATGTGTGGTGTGGAAATGGACCGAGTGGGGTTGTTTCCGGTGATGATTTTTTCGTGGATGATCTTCTGAACTTCTCTAATGGAGATGTTGAGGAAGAAGGGGTTGTTGTAGAAGAAGAAGAAGACGAGGAGGAAGAGGAAGAGAAGGACTGTGTCTCTGTTTGTTCACATGAACAAGGAGAGAACGATACCTTCAAGTCCAACGGTTTTCTTCCTCTTAGAAAAGATGATCTTGGATCGGTTCCCACCAGCGAACTCTGCGTTCCGGTAAGTGGGTTTACCTCCAAAAAAACACCCCTTTTCGTGTTTCTTTCAATTTTGTCTAAAATCAAGTTTCAAAAATTTGATTTTTTTTTTTTTTTACGCAGACGGATGATTTGGCGGACCTTGAATGGTTATCTCATTTCGTGGAGGATTCTTTCTCAGAATTCTCTCTATCATGTCCCGCCGGAAACCTAACAACGAAAACCCTGAACCAATCGGAGAACAACCGGTCGGAATCCGAAACAGGGACGGCTTCACTGAAACCCTCCCCGTGTTTCATGACTTCCGTTCCTTCCAGGGCAAGAAGCAAACGCTCAAGGACCGGCGGCCGAGTCTGGTCTATCGGGTCCCCGTCGCTGACAGAATCTTCTTCCACGTCGTCGTCGACTTCGTCTTCCTCCTATTCATCCTCTTCGACATCTTGTCTTATCTTCTCCAACACCAGTCAAAACATGGAACTGGTTTACTTTCTGGGAAAGCCTCCGTTGTCAAAGAAGCAGAAGAAAAGCCGAAGGGGACCGGAATCCGGTCTGGCCCAGCCTCAACGCCGGTGCAGCCATTGCCATGTTCAGAAGACCCCACAATGGAGAACCGGTCCAATGGGTCCGAAAACCCTGTGCAACGCTTGTGGGGTCCGGTTCAAATCCGGTCGGCTCTTACCGGAGTATCGTCCGGCGTGCAGCCCGACTTTCTCCAGCGATGTTCACTCCAACAATCACCGGAAAGTACTGGAGATGCGACGGAAGAAAGAGACGGTTTGCCCGGAATCCGGGTTGCCTACGGCGGTCCAGAGCTTTTGAAAAAATTAGATAATAGACGAGAATGAGAAGAGAACCGGGTTAGGTCAAACCCGGTTCGAACTGGTGCGTCCGGTTCGAGTGTATATTTTGATGGTTGGTTGCGTTAGGCTTGTAATAGAACCTGTAACGGCGTTAGGGAGGTTTTAATATCAGTTTTTTTTTAAAATTCTTTTTAGCGTTTTTTCAGAAAGAAAGTGAACAATCCTTGCTTTTTCCAACTGTGGCTTTGTGTTCGAAACCGTTTACTCGTTTCTGGTGGCCGTTGGAAAGCCAAAATATTATGAGACAGAGAGAGAGAAACGTTTCGAGGAAGTAAGAGAGAAAGAAACGTTTCGACTTCTTTTTGAGGTTATTATTGGACAGATATTTATTATCAGGTCTGAAGAGGGTGTGATTTCTTTTTGGTTTTTCTGGTAAAAGGGGTTGGGTTGGGTTTTTTTTTTTAATTTGTTTATTATAGTATTATATTATCATGTGATGGGGGATGATGATCAATGCCGCTCTCCTCCACGTGCTTCTCACTCCCCTTACAAAGTTCAAAGTTGAAAGTTCAAACCCACTCTCAACTAAAAGCCAACGAACAAAACCTAAACCCCTCAAAAGATACTCAAAAATTTATCATTGTTTTTACCAATTTGACATTTTTTCACTTGTGACCATAACGCCCATCCATGCTTGTCTCGTGATAGGTCTCTGCATTCACCTTCTCCAACCAATCTCCACATTTATTATGGGAGGCAAAAACGAGAGAGAGAGAGAGAGATTTCACAAAAAAAAAGAAAAAAAGAAAAAAAAGAGAGAATAGTGTTTAAACTAGATTTTGGATCGGGATGGTTCCGGTGCGATATTGAGTTGAATTGCAGATTCAATTCAAGGATAGAGAGAGTATAGTGTTTAAATTCGATATGGTATTGGGATCCGATATTGAGTTGAATTGCAGATTCAATTCAAAGATAGAGAGAGAGTATAGTGTTTAAATTCGATATGGTATTGGGATCGTCTCGGTCTGATATCGAGTTGAATAGTCGATTCAATTTAGAATCGGCAAGACAGCATAGTGTTTAAACTCGCATAGTGTTTAAACTTGATATCAGATCAGGTTCATGACCTAACACCGAATTGGATCGTAGATCCAACTCACTCAAAATCGATCTTCAAACCCGGACCAATTATTTATTTATTTTTTTTAAATCATAAATTTTTTGAAGAATATCAATGGGTACTCCGATTTGACTTGTTTGAAATCAAGTTAGATTGTATGAATTGGACGATTTGACTTGGTCCAAAACTGAGTCAAAGACCTTTAACAATTTTTTGGATCGTGACTCAATCCAACCCAATCTCGAGTTATATCAATTGATCCAATTCGAAATCGGCCGGTACTTAAACATATGAGAGAGAGAGAGAGAGAGAGAGAGAGAGAGAGAGAGAGTTGTCGTGGATTTCTGAAATAGAGACTGAGATGGTGCTGTGTGGACCTGTTTGGATTGATTTGGCTTGGCTTATTACCGTTAATCGGTCTTATCGTATGCGCACCCACAAACACAGAAGGTAAAGCAAAATAATGGTAATTTAATGTGTACGAATCTATTTTGTGTATCGTATATATTATTTGTAGTAAAAGCGTTTTTATGATGAGGATACGGTGAGAATGGTGGCGCCTCCCTTCAGCCGGAGTGGTGGAATGCTTCGTGGTGGAATCCTTTGAAGCATTCCACCACTTTTAAAAGAAGAGATGGGCATAAGAAAAGCTTTTTAGTTATGGATGGTAGTGCCCCACGTGACAACCCACCACTTTGACGTTATACCTAATCACGTGCCTTACCAACTGCTCATGTGCTGCTTGTACTCTCGATTCTTATTAATAATTGTCAGCGTTGATAAATGGTCAACGGATCGGATGGTAGGGAGGGGATCTTGTTATTGTTGTTTGACAGGTCAAATATTTTTGAATTCGATTATTAGTGTTGATAAATGGTCAACAGATCGGATGGTAGGGGATCTTGGTATTGTTTTTTGACCGGTTAAATATTTTTGAATTCGATTTTATTATGGAAAAATTATATTTTGACCCCTTAAGGTTTCTGACAATTACAATTTGATCTCCTAAGGTTTTTAAAATTACAATACTATCATTGTCGGAAATCTCAAAGAGTCAACAATTAACGACATTAAATCATTTATTGATATACCCTTAAAAACCGTCTATCAATCGTTTAATGTGTTTTTCTTTCGTTTTTCTTATATGAATGATTTAAGTGTGTCATTAGAATAAAATGGTATTTTGGTCGAGAGATAAAAGAAGATAATTTAGACATAAGGCTTATCCACTTTTAGCTAAAAGTCATTCAATCTTTTACAAGGATATACCAATCAATGCCTAAATGTCATTAATTGACTGTCCTCATTGAGATTTCCAATAAAATGTGTCATTGTAATTTCAAAAATCTTTAAAGGTGTAATTATAATTGTCAAAAATCTCAGGGAGTTAAAATATAATTTTCCCTTTTATTATTAATAGGTAGTAAGCAAGTAGTATTTTGATGGGGACAACAGACAAGGCCATGTACTAAGCCCTACGCACCATTAATTATCCTCTTCGAAAACAGGATAAATATTTGTTTAGGTGTCATTTGACTCTCATTCTCGATCAAGAATTCATTTCAGGAATTAGTTATGGGAACTCATTCAAGAATTCATTTTGAAGGATTCTTGATTGCGTTTGGTTAGCATGTTACAAAACGAGTTCCAACATAAAATAGATGTTTGGTTAACATGTATTAGAATGGGTTTTTGAAATTTTTTTTTTATTTTTTTGCCTTTTTAACTAGAGTTGGCAATTTATGACCCAACCCGCTAACACGACTAAACGGGTTATGGTCCGTTTATTAAATGGGTTGGGTTCGGGTCTAAGTTTTGTCAACCCGTTGGTAAGTGGGTCAAATCCGACCCAACCCGCCAAACCGAGTTGACCTGTTTTTTATTTTAAAAATTAAAATAATTAATTAATTAAATTTTAAATGGATTGGCGGATTCAACCCGTTTAAGGGCGGGTTGGGTTCGGGCAAGCCGAGTAAGCGGGTTAGTGTTGACCCGTTTGTTAAATAGATTGGGTTTGGGTCTAGGTTTTGTCCACCCGTTGGTAAGCGGATCGAGCCCGACCCAAACTGTCAAACCAGTGTTGACCCGTTTATTATTATTTATTTAAAAAATTAAAATAATTAATTAAATTTTAAACGAGTTAGTGATCGCTAATCTTCAACATAATATTTTTTAATTATCTACCAGAAGATTCAACATAATATTCAAATGAAAAGTCATCAAATCCTATAAATCACTCAACTTTGCAACAA
>JAUPMG010000004.1:15895135-15911424 GCA_031762675.1 Pachysandra terminalis
AGAACTGTGTTGCTCAAGTTCCAAAGCAACCTTTTGCAGAGCAGTTTTAAGGTTTGAAATGATTTGGTCTCTTTTCTCTGGAAGTAACCTAGCCGTGTTGAAAGACAAGCATCCCTCAAGATATTTTCCAGGACCATATGTCACTCAGGGTTTACCTAGCACTCGAGGGTCCCCCTCTAAAAGCTTAACCGAGTGACACTTGTCCTCCTAAGAGTGGGAAACTCTCTACAAATACCAGTGCCCATCCTCCATTGAAGACGATCGAAGGTCTGAATTAAAAACCAGATTTCATAAGGCTGAAACAACAGTGAGTAAAGAGACTGAAAGAGAAAGAGAAATCTTTAAAACCTTTGAGGTTTTACTGCTTTGTAACTGCATTCACTCTCCTTCCTCAATTATTGCCATATCTCATTTCTTTCTATTCATTTCTTTTGTCTTTTCCACAGTTAAAGATTGACAAGAAACACTCTTGACAGAACGGCTGCGCGACGGTTTAGGCTGTCTTGAGACAGACTTCTTACTTTACTTTTGGTTGATGATTGTAATTGGTTCTTTCTAATACAGTTATCAATGTACAAATCCGTCATCACCACCATTAATGTTAATTAGTGCTTAAACTGCAAATTGTAGATTCTATAAATAAACAGAAAAGCAGATCTTATTCCTTGTCTATTACTCATATATCAACTACACCTGGCAATGTATTTATCAACAAATTTTCAAATCTTTTGGGAAGTATGGAAAAGTAAAACACTAAACCTCCCCCTCATTTTTATGTCTTGTTTCTTGATTTTAAAAATAAATAAATGCAAGTCTCGCCGTCCAAAAAACGTCTTATATAAAAAATAAAAAAAAAAAAGGAGAAGAGGAGATTGAAGTCAAAGAAAATAGGCGCTCGTTTGATCTTTCACATTGATAATTGATGAATAAATAGCGATCTGCAGAACAAGAGGCCAGAATTCTCCACTCACGTAAGCACTACATGACCAATATTTCAATGTGCTTTAATTATAATATATTTGTGGGAAAATTATACTTTAACCTTATGAGGTTTCTGATAATTATAGTTAATTCCTCCGAAAGTTTTTGAAATTATAATCACCCTTCGTCGAAAGCCTCGATCAACTAACGACACTAAATCATTGACTGATCAACTGTCCCCAATCGAGACCGGGTTTGGGCATTAAAACTCATTTGTTAGTTAGTCTTTTCAGTTTTTCTCTCTTCTCTCTCTTAGGGTGTGTTTGGTTTGCATTAATAAATGGGAAAGGAAAAAGGAAAGTGGTGGGCCCCACCATTTTCTTTTTCCTTTTGCTGTTTGGTTGTTTGGCAAAGTGAAAAAAAGTGGGCCCCACATCAAGAATCAGAAATGTTTTGGCTTCTAAGCCAAAAAAAAATTTCCGGCTATTCTTGCCCGCTTCTACGTCAAAGGAATCAGAAAAAAAAAATTTCTGATTCCTTTTACTTTCCCACAGATTGACGCGAACCATTTTTTCTGATTCCTTTTACTTTTCCACATATTGACGCAAACCAAACACATCCTTAGGTAGGCTATGTTAGTTTCAGCAGAAATTGGAAGAAAAAAAAATTCCAAAATTTTAAAGTTTTCCACTTGTTTGTTTCAAAAGAAAATTTCAAATTCTGGAAAATATTTTACTGATATCTAGAAAAGTTTTCGAAAAACAATTTCCGCTAGCGGAAGTTATTTTAGCAGAAGTTAGTTTCCGAAAAAAAAAATGAAAAATGGTTTTGTCCACCACCACCATCGTCACCCCACCACCACCACCATTTATCTATGACCATTTTAAAACTATTTTTCATCGAATTAAATAAAATTCCGGAAAATTTTTCATATAGCATCCAAACGACGGGCAATTAGAAAAAGGAAAATTTTTTCTTGAAATATTTTCTTCCGGAATATATTTTCCTCTAAAAACTATTTTTTGGTAAAACAAACATAGCCTTAGTTCTTCTCTTTTTCCCTTCGGGGTTTCTTGATTTCTCCTCGAGCATTGTTCAAAGATCAAATCAATCATGTCCTTCAGACCATGCATTATTGGTGTCCCTTGTCTTTAGTGTGGGAGTTATCACTTTAACCGGTTTTTACCTTAATAGATAGAAGTCGGTTAAAAGGCCCGCTTAAGACACATGTCAACCTCCTATGAGATTCATATGAGATTTCTCACACAGAAGATCCACATCCCTAAAATATCTCTCTTAGTCTCAAGACTAAAGAGTCGCCATGCTCTAAAGTCACACTTTGAATCATTCATTAAAGAGGAAAAAAAAAAAAAACATCAAACGATTTATAAAAAATGGTTTCTAAGGGGTATATCAGTTAATAACTCAGGTTAATTTGAAAGAAAAAAAAAACATCGAACGATTTATAAAGAACTGTTTTTAAGAGGTATATCAGTTAATAACTCAATATTGTTAGTTTGACCGACCTTCTTAGATTTCCGACAAAAAGGTATTATTGTAATTTCAAAAACCTTAAAAGGTCTAACTGAAATTGTCAGAAATCTCAATTTTCCCTATATCATGGTTGCGAGTTACCATCCTCCTGCCTTACATCGATAGCATCCTTGATGTAACTGACGATGCATGGTATATAGTATGTAATAATGAAATAGGTTTTTCAAGCTTGAATCATAAAACACCGATATAATTGACTCGGGTCACTTTTCCCATTTATTTATATAGATAGAACCAGTTTTAACGAAATTGCTTCCGTAAAAGACATATTTTTTCTTTGGGTTTCTATTTTGAGGAGGATCGCTTCTGCTTTTCAGCTTTCCTTGTTTAGAGATCTTAACTGTTACCTTTATAAAAACTGGATAGTGCATGCAGATTGCACTTGTGAGTAGGTGAACTTCTCGTTTCAAACTTCAGAGACGTGGAATATTGTGAACGCATGCACACGTACGGTGCTCCTCTCCTTCCCGTAGGATTCAGCAGATCGATCACTTTTTTTGCCAGGTGGTAAAATCGGTTTGGGTCTTGAGGTGGTGGCCGGGGTCTATTGGATAGAGATCAACAAAACTGAGATACGTACGTACGTACGTACGTACCTCAGTTAAGACTCGGGAATGGCTCGTATGTATCGAGCTTGAGCTTATTAATTTGGCTTTTGCTTAGGCTTCAGAAAAAGTCCACTGATGGGTTTGCTTTTGGCCTTATGGCATATTTAGAGAATTGGATCTAAAAGTCAAGTCTGAAGTTTATTACATATGCTTTGACTAGCCTAATCATATATATATATTAGATGGACGAACATGATCAGATTTTTTGTAGAAAGAGCTGTTTGTTTGTACGATTTTTTTGTCCATAATTCTACAAAGAGTTTTGTTCTTATACTAATAACCATTTAAGATTTATAATCAGTTTTAAGTATATACATTCATTAATATGCGATTAGATAGCCTTATTATTTAAAAATAAATAAAAGAATGAGATACATCTGACTGAGTTGTTGAAAAATCTAATAGAATGAACCTACACGTTGAAAGGTTTGCGATAGGAGCTGCTGTTTTCACAAGTATAACATTTACCACAATCACCTCAAGCGTACGTGCACAAGAATTTATATTTATATGCATACAAAAGATGACTCCCTCCAAATCTTGATAATGGTGGTTCTCATTACAATTGGGATGCGGATCCTCTGTGATGAATAATGATGTGAAACATCAACGAGGGCAAAATTACAAAAGTACATTAGGTGATGTTTCACATCCAAGCCAACCCCACAGGGTTTACATCAGCCAGGATCCTAGCTCTTATAATTGATGGGTCTTTTTTGTATGGTGAACACATGCCCTTTCCAACATGCACTCTCAAAGAACAAGGATTACTCATCATTCTTAGGCTGCGTTTGGCCGGGCCTGTGCTTTGGGATAAACACTCATTGGATAAGTAGCTCAATGTGAGCACTTATCTACAACAACAATAAACTGCTTACTTCGAAGAAAATAGTGTTTAGTAAATATATTTATTTAAGTACTTATGAAAGTTTAGTTGTGAAATAGGTATCATGAAAATATATTAAAGTTTAGAAATGACATCTGTTTAAGTGCTTATGAAAGTTTAGGGGTAAAATAGGTATTATGAAAATATTAGTAAAGTTTAGAAATAACTTCCTGCATAGGTATAAGAGAAGCTATTCTTAATAGCTTTTCCTTATAAGTATCCTCCTCTACTACTCTTGGGTAAGCACTTACCCATCAAGTGTTATCAAACATACTTTGAATTTTAAAAGTGCTTTAATCAGCTATAAGCTGAAATAAGCACTTATATATGCCGGGAAAAACTTAGCCTTAAACTCAAACGAAGATGAATTCCAGTTGGCCGACAATAACAACATAAACAACAAGAAAGATGACTAATGCATGACACAGGGAGGATTTTGGGAAAGATTAAGAGCCTATTTTAAAATTAAATTAAGTTTAATCTAACTCAGTTTAGAGGAGACAAAGAAAACAAACCCAAGCACAACAATACAAGATGTTATTTGAAAAAAGAGAGAATTTTCGAATATCTTAACTGCTACGAGGACAGTCCATATATGTTCAGAATATACTCAAGTAAATTATTTTGGGTTAAAATATTAAGAGCTAAAACTATAATATCTTACATCTAAAAGCAAGGAGTAGATCGGAAACGACCAAGGACAATGGGAAATGGGATTTGCAGGCTCCATCGGACGTGCCACAGACAGCAGATCGGAAATCTGAGCGCTTAGGGAAGGACTTAACCTTGCATGGACCAAAGGCTACAGGAAGCTCCAAGTGGAATTAGACTCGGCCTCTACTATCGCCGCAATCTCACGGGATTAATTTACTACTGAAGACCCGAGCTTTAACTTACATATTGACATTAAAACTCTTATTAGTAGGAACTGGGTTGTTGAGCTAACTCATACTCATAGAGAGGGTAATAGCTGTGCTGATAATCTCGTTTATATTGGTTATTCTCTAAGCAAGGGAGTCCAAATTTACACCAAACCACCCCTTGAATGTAAGGACACCCTGTTTGCAGACCTGATCGTAAGAGCGACACCCCGCGTTTGTCCTATTAAGTAATGAATGAATTTTCTTATTGACCAAAAAAAAAAAAAAACATTATAACTCTATCTTTCATATGCATCATCAATTGTCTATAACTAACTAACAATAGTTAATTTGCCCAAAAATAGTAGATACATATACTGATGATAGAATTTTAAGCACATACGTGACACCATCTTATTAGTGACATGTCATTACATTTATTTGATCAACTAAAATCTACAATTACTGTTCATTATTTACTCGAAAAAATTATTATTCATTGTGCACTCAAATCGTTGATCACTGATCACTCGAGTTATTGTTTACTGGTCACTCGAGTTACTATTCACTTGGTTGATTATTTCATAGATTAAAATATAATTTTTTACATATGTATTGTTCTCTGCACATATAGAACACTTGTCAACTAAAGAAATGCATGATAGGCACATGTTAACAGAGAATGTCCATTTGCATTATAGTTGTAACACATCTAAGGTCCACATATACATGGCATTACATGCTCACCACCTAACATCTCAAAAATTATAAAAACTCTTGTCTAAGAGACCAAAAAAATTGGAGATTTTACTATTTTCAAACATAAACAAAGAGAAAGATTCTTTTTCCAAACTCACAAGACAAAAGACAAGACTTTTTCTTTTCAAGAACAAAGGATCTACATACAACTCTTTCTCTTCTCCCATCTATTGTATGTAAAATTTTCATGTAAGAAGACTGTATGTCTTTATTGAATATCAAGAATAACTGCCTACAAGGTAATTCATAAACGTAGGTAATTTGTCGAACCACGTAAATCGTGTCGTCTTCATTTTCTCTCGAATTGTATTTGTTAGAATCGGCTTAATGTCGTTCGTACGACTGGTTCATCGGTTTAGGTGAATGGTTAGAATGCTCCTGACACTCAGAAGACTTTATTCAATCCTAACGAGCAAGTTAGAATAATAGATAATATCACTAAGAGAGTAACTTCAGCTTTTTATTTGTGATTAAGCATCTCGAGACACCTCAATCAGTTCACAAATCAGACATCACCAATGCACATGTAAGTGATATATTAATCTCTATATATATAAATAATATATAAAACATGTTAAAAAGAATTATGACGAGATAGAGATGATAAAACACGCAAAGAACAATCTATCAGGTCCTTGTCGTTATCCTAGATCTCAGTCAGTGATACATAATGAGATTTTGAGGATTGGTTATGTGATAATTAATTTTAAGTATGCTTTCGTCCGGGATAGAATAATGTGTGGTGAGAGACAAACACTATCAATATAATGGTTAAAATATCCACTGTTTCGAAAACGACTCGGACCGTGGTTAAGGTCTGGCATCTCCACATCTTGCCGAAATTTGTTAAAATGGAGAATTTTATCTACAACCATCAATTATTTTGTGTGCAAAATATCACCGTTAACAACTAATCGGTATTATACCGTGGTTGGCATAGTAGAAGTCTCCTTAGATATCAATTTATTCTTCATGGTAAATTATAATTAATATACGATGCCGTTGTTAATCTGTATAATAGAAAACTTCATCTATAATCGTCAAATTTTTTTTTTTTTTTTGCTATAAAATCTCTACCGTTAACAACTAATCGATACTATACCCAGAGATCAATATAATAGAATTCGCCGGTAAATTATTGTAAGAAAAAAAAAATGTTTCTCCGTGGCAGGTAATCTCTGACGAATGCGGACCATCTTAACGATGGTCAAAAATAACTTTGAGACTATGAAAGCAACGGCCTTGATCCCCTGAGAAGTAATATCAAGGATCGAACGGCGGAGATGGTTAAGCGAACTACCTAGTCTTTTTCTGCCTCGCTATTCGTACGTTTTCATGCAACTTGTATCCAATCACATTCTTCAGTCTAACAAAAAGAGAATTCTAACTCTGCGATTGCTCCTATTATGGATCATCCTACTACGAAGAGTACGTAGTCGTCAGTAATGGTTCCCAGATTGCTCCGGCCCGAACGTGGATTAGTCCCGCACCCAAATGGGTGTGGAGACACCACGTGGTTCAGACCAAAAAAAAAAAGTAATGGTTCCCAGTGAAGGTAGGGACCCCACACTAAGACTACAGAGAACATATACCCCAAGGTTGACGGTACAGCAACATTTTTAAATAAAATGAAGGATAAAATACATTGATACCCCTGAGGTTTGGCTTAATAACAAGAACTGTCCGTTAAACCTTAGACGTTAATTACCACCAAGTTAATAGAAATTGATCATTTGATTATAATACCGCCTCTTTTAATTTTTCCATTTAAGTATAAAAAATTAAATTATTAATTTATTTTATAATTATATTTCACAATTTTTAATGTTACGCAGCTTGTATTTTGTTCTTAAAATCATTAAATAAGGTATATAAAGATATTTTTGTCTTTAAAATATATTATTATATATGACTGTTTTTGGTTTGATTTAACATACTTTCAAACAATAAGGTCGGTCTGTTATGGCCAATGTTTGAGGGTATTTGTTATCATGATGTCAAATCCAAAGGGTCATGATTGTAATTTAAACTAAAATGAATGACAAAATCTAGAAACAAATAAGAAAATAATAGAATAATATCTCCGATCCCCCTCTAATGGAATCTCCATCGACTTGTATAAAAATCCAAACCATATCTAACAAAACCCAGAGAGAGAGAGAGAGAGATGGTCCAGATGGATACTACTACTCTCCAAGCTATGCAACCACTACCCACGATGTTGTTATTCATCCTTTCTTTGCTGTTCTTGTTGGGAGTTCTGGTCCGGTCACGCCGGCGACCACCAGACCCGCCGGGACCAAAAGGGTTACCGTTGATCGGCAACATGTTAACGATGGACAAACTGACTCACCGAGGACTCGCCCAACTCGCTAAACAGTACGGTGGACTACTCCACCTACAACTCGGCGTAGTCCACATGGTAGCCGTTTCGACGGCCGAGATGGCTCACAAGGTTCTCCAAGTCCAAGACAGCGCCTTCGCGAACCGTCCGACTAACATAGCCATCAGCTACCTGACCTACGACCGAGCCGACATGGCTTTCGCTCCCTACGGTCCCTTCTGGCGACAGATGCGCAAGATCTGTGTCATGAGACTGTTCAGTCGCAAACGGGCCGAGTCATGGGAGTCAGTACGCGACGAGGTCGAGTCGACGATTCGAACCGTGGCGGACAAAGCCGGTTCCGCCGTCAACGTCGGCGAATTGGTTTTCGGTCTTACGAAAAGCATAGTTTTTCGAGCCGCTTTCGGGTCGGACTCGCGCGATCGTCAGGACGAGTTCGTGTCGATAATGCAGGAGTTCTCTAAGCTTTTTGGCGCTTTCAATATCGCCGATTTCATTCCTTGGTTCGGCTGGGTCGATCCGCAGGGATTGAACAAGAGACTCGTTAAGGCTCGACGATCGCTTGATGGGTTCATCGATAGAATCATCGATGATCACATAGAGAAGAAAAGGATCAACGACGGTGCAAGAGGGATCGATCAAGAAGCAGACATGGTTGATGAATTACTTGTTTTTTATAGGGAAGATACCAAAAAGGACGATTCAAACGATTTGCAGTCCACTATCTCCCTCACAAGAGACAACATCAAAGCTATCATCATGGTAAATATAATAAGATCGAGTTATATATATTCAGTGTGTAAAATTTGGCCAGCCGATTGGTGGTTCTGCTGGTTAACTAGTCTTAAAAATCAAGGACGTTAATCAGTTGTCACCAAAAAACTCGATCAAGTAACTCGTAAATTAACTAAATTATAGACTAAATTAACTTTTTAACTAATCAAGGACGTTAATCAGTTGTCATCAATTTGTGTTTGGCTTTATATAATTTTACATATATTTTTAAAATATCGATACATTTTTGTACTGACCAACTGGTAACTGGGATCGAGTTATTCAGATAGGTAAACATCCGAATTACGATCCGAGTTTTTAAATGTGATATTTTAATCACTTGTTTTGGCTCTAAGATACTGATTTTTGGATTTTACATACAGGACGTGATGTTTGGTGGGACTGAAACAGTGGCGTCGGCAATCGATTGGACCATGTCGGAGCTAATGAAATACCCGGAAGATATGAAACGGGTACAACAAGAACTCGCCGACGTGTTGGGTCTTGACAGACGGGTTCAAGAGTCCGACATGGACAAGCTCATTTACCTTAAATGTGTAATAAAGGAGACGCTTCGACTCCATCCGCCGATTCCGCTCCTCCTCCACGAGAGCGTCGAGGATTGTGAGGTCACCGGTTATTGGATCCCGGCAAGATCACGAGTCTTGATCAACGCATTCGCGATCGGACGAGACAAGGCGGCTTGGGACGATCCTGAGACCTTCAAGCCTTCGCGGTTTATGAAGGAAGGAGCGGTAGATTTTAGAGGAAGCAACTTTGAGTTCATACCGTTCGGGTCGGGTCGGCGTTCTTGTCCGGGTATGCAACTCGGTTTGTACGCGTTAGAGTTAAGCGTGGCTCATCTTATTCACTCGTTTTCATGGGAGTTAGCTGATGGTATGAAACCGAGTGAACTCGATATGAGCGATGTTTTTGGACTCACCGCTCCCAGAGCGATTCCACTCATGGCAGTACCGAGTCCTCGATTGCTTTGTTCTTTGTTTTAATCTGGGCGGAATAACAATATTGATTAGATCTATCAATAAATAAAGCTGGCGGTGAATAAGAGATACAGAAATATTATCATTGAAGGGTTACTCGAGACAAATTCTGATAAACGTTGTGCGTGGAAATCAGCAAGCATTATTCTTGAAGCACAAGCTCTTCTTTCTTATTTTGATTCTGTAAAGTTTAATCACATATATAGCTCTTCTTTCTCATTTTGATTCTGTAAAGTTTAATCACATATATAGGGAAGCTAATGCAGTGGCAGATAAATTGGCAAACTTAAGTCTTTCGGAGAGCTCTTGCACTTGGATCAACCTCCCCCTTCTGAACCTGAATCAGTTCCTTCCTGATGATCAGATTGGGCACACTTTCGCTAAAAATGTTTCAGCTTATAACACGTATTTTCTTAACTTGTTTTCTATTTTAATTTCAATTACTATTTATATATAAACAAGTGAAAAAGAAAGAGAAACTCATCAATTGTCTTTTTTTCTCATTTAAAGAGTATCTCTGTCACAAGGAAGAGCATTTAAGAGGTTTTTATTTCTCTTTTTTGATAACAATAATAAGATAGGATTTTGCAAAGTGTGTGTAATGGAGAGAGATGGTTGCTAATTAGGCTTAGATTTGTTGACCAAATTGTTTAGATCAACCCTATGGTAATAATGTAGAGCCAACACGTGACACCACAAACCCAACACGTTAAATGAAATGAATTTGTTGTACCATGTATTTGAAGAGAAACCGAGTTTATTGATAATTCAAAAGTATTTACAAAGAAACCTTATTGAGGTTTTAAATAGAAAAGAGATGCAAAGATAAATATAGAAATTAGCTGATGCTAATATCTAATTAAGAAATAAAATCAAACCATTATCTAAATCTCTTCAATCAAATCTTCATAATCTCAATGTTCTCCTTGAATCACTCTACTAAATCCTTTTGATCAAATCTTCATTATCTCATCACTGATTGAGTTGAAAAAATACTCCACCGGTCATTGTACTAGTTCTATTATTATTGACACCACATTAATGCCACAAGATGAATTTGTTGTACCATGTATTGATACCACATTAATGACACAGGATTAACCGCAGACAATTTGTTTCCATAATTTAATAGATTTGGCACAACAATTCTCAAACTTTAACAATTTTTAAATTCGTCAATGCATCCTTCCATATATTCCCCGAGCGCATGTATGATCAAGCACCTCAGGGGACCCACAAGCAGGGACAAGGATCCTCTGTTACAAACACGTCTTGTTGGTGTGTGATGCGAAACACACCCGATGACTCATAAAGCAATTCAGGTGAGGATAAAATTACAATTTTCTCCTCGGATGTGTTTTACATACTACACCCATAAGGTGTATTCATAACAAAGGATCCGCCCTCCACAAACAGTACCCCTGTGGCCCCTATGACAAGTGTCGATCTGACTAATTACATGAAGTTTCCTGTGATCCGGATCACAGAAGATCCTCACTCCAAAATATGACACCAATGTGCGTATGATGGCAAGGTAGGTGCCTCTTCTTTCGTCAACCAGGAACCAGATATGCATGACTCTCTCTTAATATGATGGTGTCAGGCATGCTTTATTTATTTATTTTTCTTTCTTTTTCTTCATATTACTTTAGTTTACTTGCTCAAATATTATAAATTAAACTATCAGAACAAGATAGACTAACAAGTAAACTTTAAGAGCAAGTAAAACCTATTACTGGTGGAAACTGGAAGGGAATAGACAATGTTTACGTTGCCCGTTCAAAGAAAGAAACACATATTAATAATAAAATGCTCTTCAGAGGTAGATTGATAAGCATTTCTATCCACAAGCCATTCATACTTCCAGATTTCTCCTCTCGTCTTCATTTTCATCTCCCATTAAATAAGGATGACTTAAAACACAACTCCATCTACGGCAAACATCAACAAAATATTAAAATGATAGTGAAAGATGACTTTGTGACATAATTCGAGCATATCTTTAATGATATCAATGTATCACTAGATTCAATATTCTTTAGATAATTTATCATATATGTTTTTTAAATAAATAAAAATCTTTCTTTTTCTCTTTGAACCTCAATGGTAGACTTTCCTGACATAAAACCAAACTGATTTTCTAGTACTCGCAGTTCGAATGAAGTGAAATGAAAACCAAAACATGAAACTTCACTGTTACTATCCTATACATTAAGTACTTAACCAAACGAGTTTCTATAAATCTTGGGATTTTAGAAAGGTTAAGCACGTAACAAATGGTATCAGAGTTGGCACCGCGTCTCGGGTTCAACTCACAATCAGAGTTAAGTGGAGCAGTCTCAAAAAACAATTTTGAAAAAAAGGGACCTGTTGAAAGTAGCCACCGTGGACGTCAGCTACAGAAACGTAGTAGAATGTTACGATCATGCATGTTAAGTACTTAACCAAAAGAGTTTTCATAAGTCCTAAGGCTTTTAGAATAAGTGTTGAGGACTACCAAACCCAGTTTCAAGCCTTAACAAGCTGAACTGATAAGTTGAACAATGCAACCATGATAAGATGTGTCGTATCAAGTTTTAAATATGAAATTAAATATATGGTGCAAATGTTGAAGCCAACGTCATTGCAATGGCAATTGAGTTGACTCGACTCCAAGAAGAAAGGGTGACCTCCACTACGAAACAATACTGACCCGAGGAAAGTAAAAATTCTTTCAATCCGGTTAACACTAGATCTTCTTCTTCAAAATTTTCTCTTATTCATGTGAAAAAAGCAACTCCTATAGAAATGAGAGACAAAGGGTTGTGCTATTATTGTAATGACAAGTACCCTTGGGGACACCCTTGTAAAACCAGAAAATTATATTTTATTGCAGGGTTGTATGAAGAAGGTGATGGGGGAGAGAAGAAAGAGAAGAGGTAGTGATAGTTGAAGAAGGTGATGTGGGTATTGAATTATCATCTGAAATCTCATTGCATGCCATGACTGGTGTGGCACCTCCCCAAACCATGAAGATCAAAGGGACGATTGGAGGAAGACCCATCTTGGTAATTATTGATTATGATAGCACCCACAATTTTTTGTGCCTGCAATAGCTCGTAAAACAGGATTAAAAATTATTGTGGATAAAAGAGTAGATGTGATGATGGCAAATGAGGAACAAATCACTAGAGATGGCAAGGTTTCCAACTTCACCTTTTGGTTTAAGGGGTTACCAATTATCACTTATTCGGTATAACTGAACCAAGGAAGTAAGGAGGTTTGTTGCAGTTATTCGGTATAACTAAATCAAGGAAGCAAGGAGGTTTGTTGCAGTTACACGGTATAACTGAACCACATCCCACAGAAAAAGGAGACCCGTGTTTACAACAAGTTTTGGGGAATTATGAAGCTATTTTTGAGGAGCCACGTGGCCTACCTAGTGTGTAATCACCAAATTCCCTTAAAAGGAGCACGACCAATTAGCATAAAGCCCAACAGATACCCATTTTTCAAAAGACTGAAATTTAAAAAAAAATGTACGTGGATCGTTACATGATGGCATCACCCTTCCAAGTCAAAGTTTTTATTCTTCACCATTCCTATTGATGAAGAAACTTGATGGTAGTTAACGGATGTACACCGATTATCGTGCTCTCAATCAGATGACTATCAAATACAAGTTTCCTATACCGGTGGTAGATGAGCTTCTAAATGCATTATATGGTGCATCCAGATCCAACTCCATCCTAATAATGTGCCAAAAAAGGCATTCTGACCACATGAAGGACATTGAGTTCTTAGTTATGCCTTTTGGTCTCACTTGTGCACCCTCCACATTTCAGAGCCTTATGAATGAGGTATTCAAACCCCATCTCTGTCAATTTATTCCCTTTTTTTTTTTACGATATTCTGGTATACAGTAAAAATTGGGGAGATCGTATGAGTCATATGCAAATCACGTCGCAAATTTTGCAAAAAAAATAAGATTTATGCTAAAAGATCCAAGTGCAGATTTGCTTCTAGCCAGATTGAATATCTGGGACATATCGTATCTAGTCAAGGTGTGGTCGTAGGTACCTCAAAAAGCCACGCAAGTCTTGATTGCGGTTGGTTATGGCCAACTAAGCATGCAGTATATTTTATCTAGATCTGCAACCACACTGTGACTAGATACGGTATGTCCCAGATATTCAATCTGGCTAGAAGCAAATCTGCACTTGGATTTTTTAGCATAAAGCCTTTTTTTTTTTTTTGCAGAATTTCCAACGTGATTTGTAGATGACCCATATAATCTCCCCAATTTTTACTGTACACCAGAATATCGTCAAAAAATATGAGAATAAATTGACGAAGATTGGATTTGAATACCTCATTCATGAGGTTGAAATGTAAAGGGTGCATTGGTGAGGCCAAACGGCATAACTAAGTACTCATAGTGTCCTTCATGTGTTTGAAATGCCATTTTTGACACGGGTGAACTTAGATCTGGTGATATCCTAATCGTAGATCTAACTTAAATAGATGCACCATATAATTCAAATAGAAGCTCACCTACTACCGATATAAGAAACTTGTCTTTGATAGTCACATAATTTAGAACACGATAATCGATGCACATCCGTCATCTGCCATCATGTTTCTTCACCAATAGGACTGGAGAAGAATAAGAACTTTTATTGGGAGACTGGAGAAGAATAAGAACTTTGCCTGGGGAAGGACAATGTCATCGTGTAGCATTGCACGCACAATTTTTTCAATTTTAATCTTTTGAAAATATAGGTACATATAGAGCCTTACGCTGATTGGGCATACTTCTTCTAAGGGAATTCGGTGATCACGAGAACGTGTGGGATGTAGGCCACACGGCTCCTCAAAAATAGCTTCATAATTCCCCAAAAGTTGTTGTAAACGTAGGTCTCCTTTTTATGTGGGATGTGATTCAATTATATTGAATAATTGCAAATAACTCCTTGCTTCCTTGATTTCTTCAACATCTTAGTGTGTGGATCCCCCAATATCTCCACCTCTTTACACGTTTTCCCTTGTAGATGATAAGGTATTCCAAGAATTTGCAATAGAACTCCTTGCTTCCTTGATTTCCTCAACTTCTTAGCGTGGGTCCCCTAATATCTCCACCTCGTTACATGTTTCCCCTTGTAGATGATAAGGTGTTCCAAGAATTTAAAATTCAATGGTGAAATTTAGGAAATCCCCTGTATGTTAAGTACTTAACCAAACAAGTTTCTACAAGTCTAGGAGCTTTTAGCACAATGGTTAAATACATAACAAATGGTATCAAAAGCGGCACCATGTCTCGAGTTCAAATCACGGTGAGAGCTAATTGAAGCAGTCTCAAAAAAATAGAGAAAAAGTGACATGTTGCCAGCGTGGCCACTATGAACGTTGATTATGGAAGAATGTTACAATCCTATATGTTAAGTACTTAACCAAACGAGTCTCCACAAGTCTTGGGGCTTTTAGAACAACGGTTAAGTACATAACCGGAACCTGCAAAATAATCACGGCATGACCATCCAGAAGTTTTTTCACTCCAAAAAAGCCTGAGACACATACTTCTCCCCATTAAATGCATTTTCCCCCATATACCTCTATTTAGGATTCAAATGTTGTATGCTCTCTTCTAACCTCTAGAAAACAAGAAGTCAAAATCTAACACTCATCCCTGGTGACTTGGCCATAAAATTCATTTTCTAATTCTCATGGCACTTTCATTTTCTAATTCCCACCGGATTCATTTGTATCTTCCACTATTCCTACAGCCATCCCCAGTATCCTAAGCATGAAATGTATATAACTCACTTTGGTAGGAGAAAAGATAAATTGTCAGTTAGTATACATATTAAGCATGAAAATTTATATATTTCATAAAATCAAACACCTGACCTGACACTGCTACTGCTTTTCTCCATCACCAGTATCCTATGCCCACTACACACATTAAGCATGAAATGCATATACCTCACTTTGGTAGGAGAAAAGATAAATTTTCAGTTAGTATACACATTAAGCATGAAAATGTATAAATTTCAATAAATCAAACACCTGACCTCACACTGCTACTGCTTTTCTCAAAGTTTTTCAGCATCCAATGCCCTCGGAAGAAAAAATGATATAATTATTTCTTTTTACTTGTATCAACTTTAATTGCTAAAGCAACTACGTCTTTATATCAGAATTCGAATCACAGCAAGACCAACAGCAGAGAGAGAAACAAGAGAACCGATGCAGTATTTTATCACATCATACTTTGCTGCTTCCAGTTGGGCCCTTAAGGCATGGATTTCCTGTAGACGCAATATAAGAAAGCCAATGTTCAATGTGAAAAGTCAAATTAAAAAAAAAAAAAAAAAACCACGAATGGTTTTAAGTTTTCAGCTGCATTCATATGGCTCACCCGGTCAAGCTTGTTAGTGAGATTATTGGTTTCTGCATTCTGATTGGCTAGCTCATCACGTATACGCCTACACTTGTTAGGTAAAAGTAACTAAGATATTCGTGGTACGAACAAACAACAATCTGCTTGAAATAATAGATGGCAGTAACTTCCACCATGCAAGTGGAAAAAGCAAAAGTTCATCA
>JAUPMG010000004.1:15911524-15934040 GCA_031762675.1 Pachysandra terminalis
TTTCTCTATATCAGTTTGAAGTTTTTCAGTCTCACGTTGCAACAAAGAGAAATGGTGCCCCTTGCATAAAGAGTGCAGTTCAATTTCAGAAAAATTCTTGCAGGAATGAAATTATGACCATCAAAACTTAAGCTATATTTTATTCTTGTTCTGGTCCTTAAGGATAGTAACCTGTAACAAAATAATTATAAATATAGTGCTCACAGAAACAACAGTCATGGTGCTACTCTTCTTTTTTCTTTTCAAATAAATGGTAAGCAAGCTAATTTTGGTTAGCAGATTGTTATATGCATATAGAAAGAAGGTACAAATTTACAAACCCAGAATAGTGAAGTTATTTTAAAACATCTGGCGGCATGTTGGATATGGTTCTATTAATTTGAGACATCGAAAAGCAACAATTGACCTGCCCAATGATAGAAGCTGACTGGAAAATTAGGAGCCTATTTCAATAGATACCCGAAACACAATTGGAGCTAATCCTGAATGTGCACCAACTATTCTAGACTCCATGTATTTCATCATCTTGCTTTCAAATTGGAAGCAACGGACACCCATGAAAACCCCAGAAATACAGTTTTCTATCTTTTTTTTTAAAGGGAGGAAATCTGTTTTCTTCTCTATCGGTTATCACCTTCTACTTTCACTACCAAGTCTTGCACTGTCCATGCATGACCTAAGTAGCTTAGTTAAATAAACTTAACAAAACTATCCCTCTGAGTTGATAAAGTAAGAATAACAGAACAGAGTCAATTGGAAAATAAAGGCTTGAAACCAGTATATGCACAATCTTCTTTTAATCAAACCCCCACTTTCTTGAGACAGTACGAGCAGCAGACCCCCAAACATAAAGCTAGACCTCACTTGAGCCATAAGTTAGGAATGCAAGACCAGCAACTGCTTTTGTTAAAAATAGACAGATCATGGATAGCATGTGACTAATTCGTGCAAGATAGAAGACAATTGCGGATGGAAAATGCCGTTTATAAACTTAATGTAGAGAAGAAGGCTTATGAATGGAATGGGATAATGTGGATTGTGGATACTAGTCTTGTGGCAACATCCTCAGTATGTTTCTAACCAAAGCTGAGGTTAGCTCATTCAAGGTTCTATGTTTGATTTGAATAGGATGGGGTTTCTCATCTCCAGTTTGCTTATTACACTTCTCTTTCTTGAGGTTGATAGAAACCAGATGTTATGGGTGAAGTGCGTTGTTAAGTGTTTCAAATTAGTGTTTGGGATTAAGATGAATCTGTGCAAGAGTTCTATATCAAGGATTCATGAGGACCTAACCAACCATCATTAGGAGTGTAGGACAGTAGATATCTCTATCTCCCATTCATAGACAATCTCTGTAGAAACTCTTGTGTACTCAATTGTGGAGAGAATAGACAAGAGCAACATGGAAGAGACACTACCTCCCCCTGGGAGGTAATTCACATTGATTAAGGCCTGCTTGGCTAATCTTCCCGTCTACAATTTCTCATTGGTTAAGATGCCGGCACAGTAAAGAAAATTGAGAAGATACATAGGGACTACCTGTAGCCTGTGGGAGGGTGGGAGAAAGATCTAGTAAAGAATGGGAAGATCCTTGAGATGCAAGATCAAGCGTCTTAGTGATTATTGACTAGAGTAATGACCCTGCTAGCATATTGGGTAGAGGTCTTTAAATGGGCTTCCGTCCCTAAAATAATAAGAGACGAGAGATCTATGACCCTCTCATTGCCTAAAGTGCATAAATTAATGATTGGGATTAAGGTGAAGCTAAGCAAGGGTTCTATATCAAGGATTCATGTGGATCACGGACACCCACCGTTTGTTCAGTAGTAGAGCAGAATGGCCACCTAGATAACTCTGACTCCCTCTCATAGAAAATCCTCGTAGAGAGTTTTTTGTACCCAATTGTGGAGAGAATAGACAAGATCCACATGGAAGAGAAACTACCTTCCCCTTGGAGGTAATTCACATTGATTAAGGCCTGCTTGGCTAATCTTCCCGTCTACAGTCTCACATTGTTTAAGATGCCGGCACAGTAAAGACGACTGAGAAGATACATAGGGACTACCTGTAGAAGGGTGGGAGGGCTAAGCAAGAAGTTTAATAGGAAGGATAAAAAGTTTGCCAGGCTAAGGAAATATTGCAGCTCAGAATCCACCTTTTTTTGCAAATGGTTATGGAGGTCTAATAAAGACAGGGAGATATTATGGTATGTCATCATCAAAAGTACGGAATCCATTAGAATGAATGGAACATCAATGTGTGGGCAACTGTGGTAGGGCTCAACCTTGGAAAAACATCCTAGCTCTTTCTCCTATGTTAGCTACTTTTTTCTTGCATGGACCTTGGAAGCAGTTCTCGTATCCAGTTTTGTGAAATACATCCAATGTGAAGGCAAATCACATATATCAGATCCCCATAATTTTCCTTTTGAGTCCTTAAAACAATTTAACTATGTTTTATATATTGTCTTGGTCTTCAGATGGCTTGGCTTGTCCTCTAATTGAGAACCAAGGACCCTCAACTTTAATGAGTTATTATCCATGTTTGAATTCCTGATGGTGTGTTTGGTTGGTGGGAAAGCATGGGAAAGGAAAGTACTTAGCTACTTTCCCATGCTTTTTGGGTGTTTGGATGATGGGAAAACGTGGGGCCCATTGGAAAGCACTTTTCCTAACCGTCTCAAATTACAGTCAAACACCCTATTTCTTTTTCTTTCAAAACGAAGGGGAAACATCGGAAAGGAAAGTAAAGTTATCGCATCCATCTTCTCTTAATTCGTTGAGAATTAAAGGTGGGGGTTGAGTTTTTTTTTTTTGTAATACTATGAATAGTTGGGAATTAAGGTAATTAAAAAAAAAAGAACCTAACCTTGATCGTTGAGAATAAACATTTTCTTTCTTTCTTTTTTTTTTAAGCATAATCTAAAAATTGTATCCCATTTAGGGGTCCAATAATCCTAGAACCGAACCCTATTATATGACACAGTTGCGGGTCTTGTCAGTTCTGGGTCCGGGGTTGTCACCCTTAGTTCCAGAACCGAACCCGCAAATATCTTCTTCTTAACGGGTGCCCATCGGGCACCTGATACTTACTATACTAATATATATTAAACATATTTATTTGAACTATATTAATATTATTTCATTATCGTGATAATTATCTCATTAAAAAACTTAGATTTATCTAAATTTAGATAAAATATTTACAATAACACATATTGCACACCATCAATAACATAATATATATAAAAGACAGGATATAGTTTTTAAAGTTTGATAACTTTCCTTTCCTACACAGTTTTCCTGTCATCCAAACACTATAATCTACATTTTCAGTCAAATTCTTATTCCAGACAACCAAACAGCACCACGAAAAGTAGTTTTACTTTCCTTTCCTTTACTTTACTTTACTTTCCATCTACTTTCCGACCAACCAAACACACCCTGAAGGATTTTCTTATTGACCAAAATGAGTATACTACAAACTCTAGAGCCTCAATCCTCGTGGGAAGTTCTCTATCAAGCCTTTTCTCTACCATTCATAGTGATATTCCTTAGTCTATTTTATTCACCATTCCTGAGGAAGAAGGCTTATGTGAGGATTGTGGTGCTTAATAAATTAATACTCTAATAATATCCTTTAGAAGAAATGAAATCACAATGCCTTGTCACTTTTAAGTGAGTATCACGGGCATGATTTAAAAGAGAGTCCCATTTGTTCCTCCACTATGATGTAGCTTGAGAGTTTTGGAGACACTTTTTCCAATTGTTGTATATCTCTAGGGTTAGAGCTGGCAAAACACGACCCAACCCGCCAACCCAACCCGACTAAACGAGTTAGGGTTGACCCATTTATTAAATGGGTTGGGTTCGAGTTGAGATTTTCTCGACCCGTTGGTAAACAGGTCGAACCCGACCCAACCCGCCAAACCCGTGTGACCCGCTTATTATTATTTTATTAATTAAAAATTAAAAAATAATTAAAAAATAAAAATAATTAATTAAATTCTAAACGGGTTGGCGGATTCAACCCGTTTATGGGCGGGTTGGGTTTGGGTTGAGGTTTTCCTGACCCGACACAACCCGTTTAAGCCTCGACCCGGTTATGACCCGACACAACCCGACCCATTGCCACCTCTATCCAGGGTGTTGATGGATTCTATCTGTCAAATTTTGATGCAAAGGAAGCCGCCAAGATTGAATGTCAGATTTCTTGTCAGGTACCTTTATCATGCTGTCACATGGACTTTATGGAATGAAAAGAATGGGAAGATATTTGAGGAAGGGAGATCAAGCATCTTATTGATTATTGATAAAGTCCATGTGACAGCATGACGATCATGTTATCACTTTGTCCCTAAAATGATAAGAGATAGGAGATTAGTGGCCCTCCTATTAGGGGTGCAACTTGGGTTGGTTCAACCCAAACCAACTTCGGTTCAGTTTGGGTTGGGTTTCTAGATATTTGGTTTTGAAATTATAAAACCAAATTAGATTGGTTTAGTTTGGGCTGATGCCTCGGTTGAAACGAATCGAAACCCAAACTAGTATATATACCTCTAAACCGAACCGAACCAAATCGATTTAAACTGAATTATAGTGTATATATGTATATTATATATGGTATATTATATTTTATGTATGATATAAAACATAAACTTTTATATATAATTCTTACAAGATTTGTATTAACCCGACCCAAACCGAACCGAATTTGCAATTTGGGTTGGGTTGGTTTGCGTTTAGGGTTTTCCATTTCATTTCGGTTCGGTTTTCAGGTTGGGGAGTTCGGTTTTCAATTCAGTTCGGTTTGGTTTTCACTAACCTTGATTCGGTCTTGGGTTGATACCAACCCGAGCCAAACCGAACCGAGTTGCACCCCTATCTCCTATCCTATCGCCTACGGAAACACATTCTAGAGTTCCTTCAATATGGATCACCCTAGGTGATGGGATTCTAGAACTGAATTTCGAACAGATGCTCTAGGGAGATAGATGTTTTTCAAGATCACATTGGCAAGCTCATTCCTGCATTCTCTAGGCCTATTAGGGAGAGAGAATTAGTCAAAGCAAAGTTGCTTGAATTAGTGATAGGTCACAAGAAGGTGAGAATTACTAGTGCCATTGATCTGATTGTAAATGGGGATTTGGGTATTATCATTCCATGATTTCATGAGGCCCACTCCTAAACTCTTGGAGATTGCACACTTTGTCAAGCTTGCTTATTCTCTGGCCTCCTCAATGAACCTCTCATTCTCCAGATCTGCCTAGAACACCTAATAGTATGATAGTCATTCTTACCAAGGATGGGATCAAGAGGGAATCCATTTTAAGGGCATTCCAATAAAGTAGATGCTTTACATGGATGTGTAGACTGTTTTTCCTTCGGGTTTCCTTTTCTTTTATTTTCTTTTTTTTTTTGGATCGATAAAAGAGTGTATGGTATTAGTATAATATGTACGAATATCAAGAAGTACAAAGATCGTTATACAAGAATGCACCCTCCCCAACCGGCACATGTACATGGAAAGAGTGTGCAAGGAAAAAAAAAATTACAAGCTACAACAAGCATGTAACATGTCCTCAGCCATTCACTTTCTAGTTTCTTGTTTTTCTCTCTGCTTATTGCAGTGATTGTCTTAGCTATCCTTGTATATCTTTCCTCTTTTGAATAGAACTCTTCATTATCCATTAAAAAGGGAAAAAATAAAAATAAAACAAGGAATCAACAATTGAAACTATAAATAAATGGTTTCAACTTGTGGGTTGGGTTCAGGTTCGGTTTTCAAATTGCGCTATATTTAACAACTAATTGAGATAAAGTAAACTAAAATTAAGATAAAAAAGAAAAATTTAACTCATTATTGGACTGTATAATGCTTGGGATTCTTGATTAGTGTTCATGTTGCTAGTTTCAACTTGTTATATGAATAGGCGGTCTTGGATCGAGTATATGCTTGTTACTTGATATTTTGGGTGATCTCCTTGCGGTGAAGCCATCATGTGCATGTCCTTTACGTTTAAATGAGTAATTTAGATAGTTATAAGGATAGAAGGTCATCCTTTTGATGTGGACATGGAACAAGATTTTATAGAAAGCATGGAGGTGGAGGGAACAATAGAAGCCTAAAATGTGTAAAGGGAAGCATCAGAACAAGACCCTTTATCAAAAAAAAATAAGCATCAGACCAAGACCAAAAGAGTTGGATAGCGAATAAATCATATTCACGATGCAAAACCTATACTTATGTACCATTGGAAAGCTTATTCTATGATCTACCAATAGAAGCCTAAAATGTGTAGTTTTGGACATGATTTAAGCAAGATACAGTCATAATACAAATGGGGTGTAGACCATGGGTACTTATGTATCATTGGAAAGCTTATTTTATGCTCTACCCATAGAAGCCAAAAGTGTGTAGTTTTGGACATGATTTAAGCAGGTTATAGTCATAATACAAATGGGGTGTAGACCATGGCAAGCAAGATTGCTAGCTGAGAAGATATATCACGTCTGCTAGTTTTCTTCTCTTAAAAGAACTTTGAACTAACATCTGAAAGATGAAAATACAAACTTATCCATTGTCAACAAAGTTCATACTTTATTACTTGTTAACACAAACAAATTTTTCATTGTTAATAACATAGAGAAGAAATGTTAGGAGGCATTCAACGAAATATTACAAGTTTAAGCGATTCAAAAAATTCGGAAAAGGAAATTGCTAAAACAAATTATTACCTGTGAGCTTTCTACTTCAGATATGAATTTGGATAGGCTGGATTCCTGAACCATCTCAGACTATAGAAATACATGCAGACATAAACAGAAGTGCAAATCAAAAAAAAGGATCCTTTCCTGCAATCGTAAATGTACAAGCAAGTAAAACTAAAAAAATTTGATTCTCAATCAGATTAAGCTATTAAAAAAAAAAACAATACTAAAATGGTATGGGATTTCTTACTTTCTGCATCTCTTCTTTGGAAACAAATGACTGAGCCACATTTTCTAAGCTGTCGTTCAACACTTCAGTGATTGCAGCTGTTATCACCTCCGCTTGTTTCGAGGGCACACCTTGTGCTTCTAGCCTCCTAACCTGGAGATCCAACACTACAACATCTAAAAATCTGCTAAAGCCAAACAAAATAAAAATAAATCAACCTAGATTTTTAAAACCTAAAAAACTACACCCCATTATTCTAAAACGTGTAACCAACATTGTCAATTTCCTCATTATTTCCATTACTAAACCCTAAATAACAAAATCCAACTTTTAATCATAGCCAAACATGTAGCATTACAGGATAGAGATTAGTTACCAACGCCAATGTATCCACAAGAAAGACTCGCTTTCCATTAGATTTCACAAGCTCAGATATCTGTCTACACTCAAATCTGTTAATCGAAGAAGAAGAATCAAGCGATGAACGCTCTACCACATTCGTCATCGTTGATGAATTTAACCCTCTTTGATTAGTCAATCGAACTCCCGAGTTCTTCCCGAATAGCATCAACTGCTTACAAACCACAGCAGCAGCCATTCTTGCAGAATTCAATCCCTCTCCTTTTTATTATTGCAATTTCTTCTACGACTTCGAAAGTAAATCCTCTTCAATGTACTTATTTGATCATTTTATATGAAGAGAATATGGGGAAAATGGTTGTTAAGCAGCTCTGGCGAATTGCAGATAAGAGAATGATTTAAACTTCTCTCTTCTGTTCATGTCGATGTCCGATCTACCACAATTAGAATGATTCTAATTACGAAGAAACAGGATTTTTGTTTCAGAGAAGTTTCCAGGGCATAATCTTGTCTAATTTTCAGATGAATAAACAAGATTTGGTACATTGAAACTTCGCCTTCTAAGCTTCATCCATGGTGGGTTATGGTAGACGAAAACAAAACACTTTTGAAGATGACCTAACAACAACAACGAACATTAAGAATTTAATCCCAGAAATCCAATGCTCCCATTTCAGGAACACAAATAAAAGAGAATCGTGAGCGAAGAAAGATTTCGACCAAGACTCGAGAGTACAAAAACCCTAGCTAAATTAGGGTAACGGATGTCATATCCAAACGTATCACGGTTTGTTTCCCCTCAAACTGCATCGTGCTGCCGGTTTGTCTAATAAGACCTTGCATGTCCCACCAGTAGAAACTGCCCGGTCCATTCTGGCCTATTTTCTCACCCAGATTTAACCAATTTTAGGCCTGTCAGACTGGCCCGGCCTGATTTCAATTTCCATGGATATATGAACCATATTGGTGGTTTGGTTTCATGCATATTTTCTTTATTTTATCTTTACGACTTTTTACGTGTTATTTGATTTGGATGTTGAAAAATGGGCAACAAAACTTTTAAATCATAGATAAATATGAATATTTTAAGAATTTTTTACTAATAAAAACCAAAAATAAAACAATTTACATAAATTAAGGCATAACCGGGCCGGGCTCAGGCTTTTCCTATTATTTTAAATCCGGGCATGGGATTAATCTTTAGACCCAAAAAATGGACTAGGCTAGGCTAGTCCATTTGCTAAGTTCGATCGGGCCAGGCCGGACCGGGCTTAAACCTCTCTCCACCTATCCTCTCATTCCTTGAGCAACAGTCGACTTCAAGAAATCTTCATACTAATCCTTATCTCTCTATGTATGAGATTTGGGAGCAACCGAGAACATGTTGCTCCTTCGCCAAGATCTGTTGGTTGTACATATCAATATGGATAAAACAAATAAACAAAAACCACCAAAATTACGAATTGTATCCTTCAGTCATCAAAAAGTATTATCGCGTAATAAAAAGGAGCAAGAAAAAAAAAAAAAAAAAAAAACAGATTAGAATAGCG
Source organism: Pachysandra terminalis (assembly GCA_031762675.1). NCBI lineage: Eukaryota > Viridiplantae > Streptophyta > Magnoliopsida > Buxales > Buxaceae > Pachysandra > Pachysandra terminalis. The sequence continues at coordinate 15,920,374 of JAUPMG010000004.1, forward strand.
ATCACAGATGATTCTGCTTCCTGCCTTGACTTATTATTATACACTGCAGCCATGATGAGCTATACGTCTTACTTGGGTCGTCTTCGGTATGGGTAAAGAATGTCATCGATATTGTCTTTTATGTAGTTTCCAACTCTATGCATGTTCCTGGCCACACCGGAGGCCACCAAGCTTGAGTTCCTTGTAAACCTGAGTTTTACAAGCTTCAGGATTTCAGAATGAAAATAAGTACATGATCAATTCATAGTAATTGAAGACAATAGCTTGCCTGCTTAGGAACTCCTCCCCTATGGCATGTGGTGGTTTATAAGATCGCGGCTGAGGTGAAGCATGACCATCTTCAAGTAAGAGAAACCATGAGTCAGTTTTATGCAGAGAACGAAATCTTGAAGTTCATAATGCTACACAAGAAATCTGATAGCTAAGACTCATGTAACTACTAGTTTCTGTGTATATCCATTAGGGGTGCAACTTGGTTCGGTTTTGAGTTGGGTTGACCTCAACCAAACCCCAAACTGACCTCCTTGAAGCTCAACCTAAATCCAACCCGACCCGAATTATAAAACCAAACACCAAACCACTTTTAGTTTATAAACCCAACCCAACCCGACCTGAATTATGAAACCCAAACTCCAAACCGATTTTATTTTGTAAACCCTAAACTCAACCCAACCCAACCTAAACTGCAATTTCGGGTTGGTTTGGGTCGGGTTAATTTGGGTTGATAAGCACAATCACAGCTTGAGTCATATATTTAAACTTAAACCAACTTGAACAATGTACAAATACTTACAAAATCGAATCTAACTTGCCCATCACATTCAACTGCAACAAAGTATATTGCTATTAAACGTTGTTATTAAACCATACTTCTAATATATATAACTAACCGGGTTAATTCAGTTTGGGTTTCAAGTTACCCGAAGCCCAAACCCAAAACGAACCGAATTAATCTAGGTTGACTCTTTTCGACCAAAACCGACCCAAAGTCGGGTTGGGTCGGTTTAGGTTCGGGGTTAGCCCCACCCAAGTAGCACTCCTAATATCCATTATAGAGAAACAAAATTAATGATTACTTTCATGCACTGTAACAAAAGTACTGGAAAAATAGAACTAGTGTATAATCATGTAGAACCATCAAAGGCAAAGAACTATGAAAATTAGCAACCAAGTGGACCGTTAAATCTGTTTTATCTTTTTGACTATACCTTCCATAGTAATTGGTTAGCACGTATTTCTATGTAACAAATATCATTAAACAATAAATATTAAATTTTTGCAAAACTCATACTTAGGCCTTGTCTTGGAACAGAATTTTTGAAATATGAACCAAGTATTGATTTTAATTAAACGAATTATGATGAATTGTAGACTAGTTTTAAAACACACAAATATTCCATTTCTTCTCATTTTCCCCCGAAAAGAAGGATTTTAGAAATGCAAAAGTAGCCAATATATCTCAAAGTAGCATCATCAAAGATGAATTATCAAGGCATGTGCTAGGGTTACCAAAATGAATAGAGCTTAACTAAGATGGAATATGAAAGGTTCTAGGACCTGATGCCATTGCAACTAAACTGTGTAAAGGAGAGACTGGCAAATTTTGACAGACCCAATTATTTCAAACGATTTTAAGAACTAAGAAGATGTCAAATGCTTAAAGAATATGCACTACGATGCCCATATTTAAGAACAGAGAAGATGTCTAAAATTAAGATCATGTGTCGCCCCATGAAATTATGGGGAAAGTGGAAAACAGGTTAAGATAAATAACTGTCAGAAAAATCAGTTTGGCTTTTATGCCAAGAAAGTCCCCCCACTGAGACCATCTGTGAGAAAGTAAGGAACACCATGCAAATACATTGATAATTTATTACCTCTAAGGATGTGTATGAAGAAGTGCTAACAAGTGATGACCAACTCGGCTATGGGACCAATGAGTTTAAATAACAATTGGCTCACATCAAGGGTCATCAATGAGCCCTTATTACAAGAGTTTCATCAGTATATGTAACTTACAGATGATATGGTTTCAGGACACTAAACTAGGGAAGGATTAAATGCAAGACTAGAATTGAGGAAAGATACATTCGACTCAAAAGGTTCCGTATGTTTGGTCACGACAATATATATATATATTTTGCAACCTTAGTACAAAAACATATGTATTGAGAACCAGGAGATTCCAAAAGCAAGGATCAAAGACTCGGAACCGGGAAATGGACCGGTGGTACTGTCCGGTTCAGATCCGGTACAAAAAAGATGGACCAACTATTAAAATATCAAATTAAAAAAATTTGGACTGGTCGGACAGGTAGCCGGACCAGCGGTACCAGTCGTCGGATCGGCGGTACCAGACTGGTCCAGAATGGTCCAATTCACAAATTTGAAAAAACAACAAAAAAAAAAACACCGGATCAATTGTACCAGCCGGTCCAGGCCGGTATAACCTCACGATACAATTGTTTGTATCATGGCATGAGACTTGACTGTTGAGGTTCGGTCCAGGATGGACTGGACCAAACCGATCCTTTAAACCTTGTCCAAAAGTAAACATTTCTGTTATCTATGACAACTATACATAATTTTTTATCATAACTATACATAATGAACAAGGATGTTGCATGTAGAGTTAAAGAAGAATGGAATAAGTGGAGAAACGGTTCTCATTTGCCATCTGGTTGATGAATTCTACTCGAGCTAAAAGACAAATTTTAGACGATGGCTACTAAGCAATTATAGAGTAGAATGGTAGGCAATTGAGAAGTAACATATTCATAGGGAGCGCAAAACCTGAGATGAGGATGTTGAGAAAAATCATAGGGTTCACTCGTACAAAAGTTCTAGATCAACACAAGCAGAAAAATTAATTATGATAATAGTAAATGAATCCTTCAAATTAATAAGCAGAACTGGTAAGTTTATCACAAAATGAGAATTAAAAACAGAGATAACTAGCTGCCTATATCTCTAGCCCTTTTAGTATACAAATCATATAAATTGGGTTCTTAACTTTAAATAATTATTATAAAGAGGTGGATCAAAATACAAAGTTTTCCATAAAATGGGCAAGTGCAAGAACAAGGGTGAATAATATTAGGAAGGTGGAAGTGAATGGAGTGGTTTTTGAGAAAATGGGGGCGGAGGGGGGGGGCAAAACTTTGTGGAAGATTACCGTGAAGGGCTTCTGAAGGAATCAAGTTCCTTTAGACCTTGGTTAGATGAGTTAGAGTTCGATGTGCTAAGAAAGGTTCGCCATGTCGATGCCGCCTGGCATGTCGCTAGGTGGCTCTGGCGACATGTCACCGACATGGGGAAAAAAAGGGAAATGTGGGGAAACCATAGGTTTTTGATGGATTTTTTGCCCCTAACTTAAACATGTCTAATTAGGGCCTAAATGCATCCAAATACATCAAAAAATGCAACAAAAAAAAATGCACACATTAAAGTCATTACTTGAGGGAGGTTAACTTACACGCTGTCGGGTCTATAAGCTGTAAAAAAATATGCTATATCTAATTAAGCCAAACTAAAAGTGAACGTAAGTCAAACTAAAAGATACATAAAACTAGAAATCAAGTGCCATATCCATGAGGGGGAAAAGGGAAATATGGGGAAATCATGGGAAATGTGAGGTTTTTATGGGTTTCCCCTCAAGTTTTAAACAACCCCAAGTAGTGTCTAAATATATCATAATACATCAAAAAAATATGCAAAAAAATATGTCTAACATATCAAGGAACATTGCTTGAGGGAAGTTCTCCTACTTATTGTGGGTGTGCAAGCTGTGTAAAAATTGATGTAATATGATCTACTTGAGCTATATCCTCATACATTGCACATCTCACAATTAAAAGTACATGAAAATAAGCAAATGAGATACATACCATAACAATTTTAAATCATAATTTCAAAAAATTTCAAACTATTTTCTTCGTAGAATAGTTAAACAATTTCATAGTTAATATTTACTAACATTTTTTTTTTAATAATTTTTCAAAAAAAATTGAAAAATTTCCTCCATGTCGCCCATGTCAATAGCTATGGGAGAAATATCGAAAATTTAAAAAACAATTCCCCCGTATCGTTGTCATGTCGCCGGAACCAAGGTAAAATTGATTTGCACCCTAGTTTCATGTCCCCAATCTCCAAATCGGTAACATGTCGCCCGACATTGGCAACATGTCGCCGACATTGCATTCACTGATACTAAGACCCAGGAGGGAGGGAGATTAGAAGCACCCTTTACAAAGGAAGAGGTTTTGGGTGTAGTGAAGGAATTAAAAGGGGGCAAGGCTTCGAGACCTAAGGCTTCACCTTGGCATTCTTTAAGAATTATTAGAGTATCATTAAAGGAGATCTTTTGAAGGTGGTTCCGGCGTTCTACGACTCGGGTAACAGCTTGAGGAAGGAGCTGTTAACATTAAAGACTTTAGGCCTATTATCTTAGCAGGACGCATGTACAAAGTTTTGGCGAAAATCATAGCTAACAGCTTGAGGAAAGTTCTTCCTAGCATAATCTCAAGGTCCCAAGGAGCATTTGTGGGGGGCAGATAGATTTTGGACAGGGTTCTTATTGCGAGTTAGTGTGTGGATTCTATTCTTAGAAGTGAGGAGCAGTCGCTGATGTGTAAGCTTGTATTGAAAAAGCATACGATCACGTGTGCTGGAGTTTTCTGATGTACCTCCTAAGTCAAATGGGTTTTGGGGTAAAATGGAGGGCATGGATAAGATGGTGCATTTCTACCGTATCGTTCTCAGTTCTGGTGAATGGTGTAGCAACGGGATTCTTTGGTGCTTCCAGAGGTCTCAGGCAAGGATACCCCCTTTCCCCATTCTTATTTACAACTGTGGCAGAGGCGTTTAGTAGATTGATTGGCAAGGCAGTAAATGAGAAGTTGATTGAAGGTGTAAACGTCATTGATCAAGGTCCCACCATATCCCACCTTCAATTCACAAACAATACCCTGATTTTGTAGAGCTGCTCAGGGACAGCTTATGGTTTTGAGATGTAATTTTATTTGTTATGAGGCTGTGTCGGGATAAAAAATCAACATCACCAAGAGTGAGCTCTATGCGATTGGGAATGTGGTTAACTTGGATCAGCTGAAGGTTATCTTGGGATGCATACCGGATCTTTACCCACCACATATTTGTGTCTTCCTCTAGGGTCCAGATTTAAGGCATCTTCCGTTTGGATAAGATAGTGGAGAGATCTGAAAAGAAACTAGCTTCATGGAAAGCAAGATACTTATCGAAAGGAGGTAAGCTCATCCTAATTAGAAGTTCCCTATCGAACCTTCCCAACTATTTTCTCTCAGTCCTTAAAATTTCTATAGTTGCGGCACACATATTGGAAAGAATTCAAAGAGAGTTTCTTTGGAGAGAAACGGGTGAGGCCAAAAAATGGCATTTGGTGAAGTGGTCTGAGGTGTGTAAGCCAAAAATAAGGGCTTAAGAACTAGATGCATTTTTGTAAGCTTCAATGAAGCCTTATTGGGAAAATGGTTGTGGAAATTTGAGGAGGAGAGAGAAAGCTTGTGGAGGAGTGTGATTACTGCTAAATATGGCTGTGGAGAAGGGGGATGGCTACCCTATGGGGTAGGCCTTTAGAAGGCCATTGCTAGCATCGCTGATAAATTCTAAAGACGTATCTCTTTCAAGGAGAGAAAGGGGAATAGAATTAGGTTTTGGCTAGATCCATGGTGCGGAGAATGCCTTTGGGGCTTCAATTCCAGGACCTGTTTGTGTTGTCACAAAATCAAGAAGCTTGGATAAGTGAAATGGTGATCAGAGATCAAAATGGCATTGCTTGGAATTTGAATTTTAGAAGGCCTCTGTTTGATAGAGAGGTGGAATCCGTATCATTGTTACTGCATAAGATCCACGAGGTCCAGCTTCGTGATGGGCCAGATATTAGACTATGGAGGTGTGGGGGGAAAAGAAAGGGGTGTTCTCAGTAAAATCCCTTTACAATGCAGGATTGTGTCCAGATGTAGAGTTTGATCTTGGGAAAGCTATTTGGGGTTCGAATGTGCCGTCAAAGATTCAATTCTTCATGTGGACTGTAGCTTGAACAAAATTCGGATTGTGAATCATTTGATGAGTAGAGGTTGGGCTTTACCGAGTAGGTGCATAATGTGCAAGGCTTATTCAGAAACTATTGCACACTTATTTGTTCATTGTTCAGTGGCTAGTCATTTTTGGAATGCAGCATTGAGCTTCTTCAGGCTTAGATGGATAATGCCAGAAAAGTGGGAAGATCTTATTTGTATGTGGGAATGGAGGAGGGAAAAAAAAGGAATGATATTCTTAGAAATCTATTCCCAGCAGCTTTGTGTAGGCTGCCATGGAAGGAAAGAAATAGAAGAATCTTTGAGGTTAAAGAAAAGAACCTGGTTACTATTTCAAACCAGTTGATAGCCCTCCTTTATTTCTGGTCTAGCAGGTGTCTGGATTTTTGCTCTGCTTGTTTTGCGTCCTTTAGGCAAGATTGGGAACCATTTTGTAGAGGCTGTTATTTTATACCATTTTGGATGACTTTCTAGGGTTGATTCCTGAACCAAGTTTGTTACTTTTGGTGTTCTTTCACTGTTGTTCTATTTAAGTCATCTGAATTCGGAATTATCATGTATACACTTTGTGTACAGAGGTGGGTGGGTGGGTGGGTGGGTGTGTGTGTGGGGGTGGGGGTACCTTTAACTTTTCATCTTTTTGCATCATTATATATATCATAATTACTCTTTACTGATACATATCATAATTACTCTTTACTCTTTACTAGAAATGAATATATATATATATAAATGAAATTCCTACCTTCCTTGTTGTGAATATGAGCAGGAACATGGTCAGCACTTGAAGCTCTTTTGTCTACCAAGAGCTGCAACAAGGGTTATTCATGTCAGAGACAATTTTGTGGAGATACAGAAAATACACATATTAGATCAGAACCCATAAGAAAGCTCTGAGCAAGAATCCTATCATGAGGAAAGTCAGATAATAAACAAGATAGCAATGGAGCTTAAAATACTAGGCTCTGCGGACATTTGATAACAACCCCCTAACCCCCCCGATCGTTCAATTTGCAAGCCTATAACCCATAAGAAAAAGGGGGAAATAGAAAATTATAAATTATAAACAAATGATAAACACACAAACATCAGATTTACCACCCTCCCCCTCATATTGTTCTTTCTCATCAATAAAAAAACACAACCCATTAATATTAAGGGAAAAAAATAAAAGTAAGAAATATTACATTGGTAATCTGTGCTGGCTTATAATACAATCTTTGGAACTCCACTCTTAGCTGACACACCAACTATGTCGCTGACCCTAGGGACTCGATAATAAATGTTCAAAGAGAGTACTAAGATGAAGTCTCTTTCAAAACAAGGATGGCCTTCAAGCTACCTCCTTCAACTTAAAGCCTACAAAATGGTCACACTAGAGTTGCACGCAAACTCTAAACATCTTGCAGTTCAGAGTCGATAAATCTGTGATACAGCTCACATTCCCTTTTCCAATATGGACACCATATGAATGGAATAATTCTACCAATGTAATCTGGCAAAATCCTCCTATATATTAAACGAATGAATTCCCTAAGGAGACGCCATCAAGTATGTAACCTAGTGTTGTGTGTCAGGAGCCGGGAATAGGAACCTCCCCTAGCTTTAATTAATGCCATGATGTATATCCCAATGAAATCCTCACATGCAAAGCCCAATAAGCAACCATTATTTTAACCATGTCAATGACAGAGGGTTTAAGATTTTTTCATTGGAAATTCTTTTGTGGCTCTCTCATCTGACATCCATTGTATAATTGCCACATCTAAATAAACTCCAAAGTTTTTACCACGAAAGACAAATACCTGCCACACTTCACTAGGTAAGCAGATACTAGATATCCAACAAAATAACCCAATCAATACTTAGAATGCCAATTAAGTGGTTACTGGTCACTCCAGCCACCTTACAATGAATAGAAAGATTATAACATATTCGCATCCTTCAAACTCATCGTGCAAGTGTGGGGGGGTGAGGCTGGGCTACTGTCTACACTAAAGGTCTCATTATAGGATGCATCTAAAATTTCCATATAGCATTGGATGGAAAAGGCACAACATAGATGATAAATTTACCAAAAGAAAATATACAAGGGAATTGGCATTTCACTTGAGCTTCAAATCATTTGAGTCAACTTCAAGAAGAAGAGAAATAAATACATGATTTAATTGAGTTACAAGGGCACTCAGACCAGAAATGTTTTGATACCTGAAATTCCAATCCAATGGTAGATTTCATGACAGACTAGAAGGGAAAAGATAATAGAATTTAAAATAATTAGAATCATTAGTCAATATTTGATTGAAAAGACTCACAAGAAGTGGGACATCAACCACTACAGATTTCCAAAGTTTTACTTTAGAGCCATTGCTAACATCCAAGCAAATGTTAGGGATAAAAAATAAAAAAAAATAAAAAAAAAAAAAGAAAACCTCCTCCAGGGTTAAAGTGATGGAGTTGATGTACCAACCATTTTATGCCATATTTGCTTTGAATGACTGAGAACCATAGGCTATTATAGTCTTTTCAGGGGAACCATCACAACCATCCTCCCGATGCTTAGCCTCCAGTGAACCCAAAAAGTTCCTCCTAGCTCACCAAGCGGTCAATTATTTCTCCACCACCTTTCCAAAGATGTTCCCTTTAAAATTTGCTAACTTTATTTGCCACCTTGACAAAAGACTTAAAAAAGAGAAGTAAACAGAAGGTTTGAAATGGTCAATTTGATGATAGTTGCTCTACCTCCCGACAAGATGCAGTTTTTAATTTTTTTTGTACTCATTACCAGCTATTTTTTAAATTTCTCTACTGTTGGGTCCCAATACTCAAAAGTTGATAAGGATGAGAATTTGGCCAAACGAGAAGCTAAGGTTCAATATATATATATATATATATATTAAAGCAAGTCAAACTCAACCCAGCCCCATGCCCATCCCAGGAGATTGAACAAGAAACTATGAAATCATTCCAACCTGTCATCTGATTTGAATAGGAACTTAAGAAAAATAATAATAATAACAAATATCTCATCCAGTGAGAAACAGCAGGCCAAGGGTTGTCTCCCTAAATTGAACAAAATTCAAAAACTATCAGTAAGACAACTTCCAACCATTAATAAGATACACAACAAGTACTTTGAAGTTCAAACATTAATTTAATAAAAATTACCCAATGTTGCAGACACTCACAGACGAAAAAAAAAATGAAGAAGAAGAGGATTACGCAACGTAAAAGAGCAGTTAAGATAATAACCTCAATACCAATGCATAAAGGCAATTCTGCTTGTTTTTCTTGTAGATCCGCCGGAAGATCTTTTCCGTCTAAAAATACCGAGTAACCAACACAAGCATACTTGAAATCTGTCAGACTTCGACCCTCTTTAGAAGCTTCCATGTCAGACTCCCCCACGATGTAGCCAGGTACTGTCCTAACACAAAATATTAGTATATATCTTGTACTCAACAACACCATAAACAAAATGCGTTGTCCCAACAAGTAGTATATATCTTGCACTACTCTAATGCATTGTTTTTCCATTAAATTAAATGACAAAAGAAATTGGAAGACAGATTGCAGTAATGCACATTTACAAATTCTTGCTGATATCAAACAGTGATTTATCCCCATCTAATCAAAGCTTTCTTTTCCTGTTTAGACCTTAGACGAAATATATAGATTAAGATACTGGATAACAACAGAACACAGAAATTATTAACACTGTTCTGGCATAATAAACACAATAATGTAACACTCCCACTAACCGTATGAAATCTATCAATAAAAGATAGAAGCTTCCCAACAAGAACTTGATGTTATCAGAAGTACCAGTACACAACGTAAAATATGAGGGAACGATTAACATGGCATGTTAGAGAATACATTAGCACTGATTTGGAGATGACATAAAAAGTACAAAACAGATGCTTGAGATAGAAAAAGGCACAAATTACAGTTACCTCCCTTGAGGCATGCGCAAATTACAGTAGCCTCCCTTCACCTATCAACAAATAACAGTTACCCTCCTTGAGGTTTGAAGGGAGGTCACACTCACCTCCCTTCTGTTAAGTCTCCATCCAAAAGCTGGACGCAAATTGCTGAAGTCAGACACATTAAAGACCAAAGTACCCCACTTTATGTTATAAAATTTAAAAGTACAATTATACCCTATCTTAACCACCTATTTTATCATTCTTTTTTCAATTTACCTTAAGGGTAAAAGAAAGCTTCCTTTGCAAGGAAGAGTACAAGACCTCTTCTCCTCCTTTCTACCCTAGCAGCAGCTACTGGTCTTTGACGGAGATGCGATTTGTCAGAGTTTGCAAGATAGCCGCACCCTCTCAATGTCGCAGCAAAACAATAATTAGTTCTTCCTTTTGTTTCAATTCATGGTTATCATTGATTGGAGAGAGAGATAGATATATATATATATAGAGAGAGAGAGAGAGGTGTCGCTGCATAGTCATTTTCAATTAGCTGAAGAACGTTAAGATACTCCCTTCCGAGCCCTTTGATGTTGCTTTGGCAAAGCAACTACAGGATTCCATGATGATAGTATTGCAAGTATAGTGTAGCAGATCATCAGCCCACATCATAACTTAAGGACTCATAATCAAATTGGGACTGTATGACTTGAAGAATCTTAGCTGAGAATCTCCTAAACCCCAAAAATAGCCTAATTAGATGACCATGGCCTTCTGATCAAATCCCTTAGTTTGGATACTTGTGAACACCATCATCATCTCTCATATCATCAAAGCTTTTGTTTCTACCTGTGTTTGGATACTTCGCCGGCTTGGAGTTTTGTGGATGATGCCAAAGGACGTTGGCAAGAGCCTTGTACAGTGGAGGTTTCCAGAGTTGGGTGTGAGGGGCAAATTGATGTACCAAGGAGTGTGGCACGCTACCCTTTGGGTCCTCTAGGGTGAAAGAAATCAGAGAGTGTTTGAGGATAAACGGAGATCGATAGGTATGATTATCGATGCTGTTTTGCACTTGGGTTGCTCTTGGATGGTGTGTCTCCCTGCGTTCAGAGGGATTTCTATGTCCGACATTTTGGCTGGATGGATTGATGTGGCTAGATCATCTCCTCACTCCGAGCAGACAGTGACTAGGTGGCAGGTACCAGAGGATGGAGTCCTCAAAGTGAATTTTGATGGATCATCCCTTGGTAATCCGGGGAGCTCAGGGATTGGTGGAGTGTTCCGGGATCATAGTGGTCAGGTGCTTCATGCCTTTTCTGGTCCAGTTGGGTTTGGGGATTCTACAAGGGCTGAGTTATTGGCCCTTCTGACAGGGGTTAGGAAGGCTGCTCGTGTGGGTTATAGTCCAGTGGTGGTCGAGGGCGATTCTGCTTCAGTGATTTCTTGGATGTTAGGTGATGTGAGCATAGTGTAAAGGATCGGCCAATCCCGATCTGGATCGGCCAATACAACTCGGGATCGGTTCGGGACGAGTCACGATCCCAAACTGATCCCTAAAACATTACAAGTTTATTTGACTCGGTCCGAAACCGGTCTAAATCGTCCGATCCGGACGATCTGACTCGGAATCGTCGAGTCTAATCGGACAATCCATATTCGATCGTCCGGTCCAAATCGTTTTGAAATAAAAACTAAAAATGAGAAGTTTCCAGAACAGACGACATTTAAAAAAAAAAAAGGTTTTCATATGACTGAGAAGAGATTTGGGAGAGAATCTGAAGAGGGAGAAAAGGGAGAAAAGGGAGAGACGTGGGAGAGAAGAAGTTCAGGAGAAACCGACTTACCTTGCTGCAGATCTGAGACGACTAGACGAGATCAAGAGGTATCAGGTATGATTTCTCTTCTCCTTCTCCTTCTCCTTCTCCTTCTTCTCCTTCTTCTTCTGCTTCTTCTCCTTCTCCTTCTCCTTCTCCTTCTTCTCCTTCTTCCTCTGCTTCTTCTTCTTCTTCTTCTTCTTCTTCTTCTTGTTCGTGGGTCTCCCGTCTGAAGAGCTGGTTGACGATGGAGCGTGATTCGGCTTTGGAGTCCTCTCTACTGTTGGACATTGATGGTCATCCACTTGATTTTTCTTAGGTCTTTTATATTTGTACGGTTTTTTCTGTTTGGGCCTTGGCTCTCATCTTGAGTTCCTGGCGTTTTTCTGTTTCTGCTGTATTTCTTTTTCTTACTGATATTTATATATTGCTGGTTATTCATCAGAAAAAAAAAAAAAAGCTTTTGTTTTTCTCAGTTAGATGATCTTTTGAAATGTTTTATTCCATCTGATCAGGTTAAGTTTTGAAAAAATTGGAGTTCCTGTGCGCCACTGACAATAAACCAAGTTGCTCAAATGCTATATGGCGGGGGGTAATTCTTGTTTCCAACCCAGCAACCCATCCATTTAAACAGCCCGGCCTTGCCAAATATCAAGCTGGCTTCGGATTGGGAAATTTCATTCTATCTAGGACCAAAAATTTCATATATTTCACTGAAATAATTCATTTTTTGGGGGTAATTCTTGCTTCTGACCCAGAAACCCATCCATTCAAACAACCCAGCCTTGCTAAATATCAAGCTGGTTGGGAAATTTCATTCTATCTAGGACCAAAAATTTCATATATTTCACCGAAATTCATTTTTTTTTTTTAGATTTGATATGTACCAGTAGTAGAAGACTATACCGCGCCAATGCTCACGGACAATGAAAGGGTTTTTACTTTCAGCAGTAAAACCCTTTTCTTTTCTTTTTCTCAACATTGCAAGCATCGAAACCCTCAAAGGGTATTGGATTTATTGATGAGGGAGGCAACTGTAATTTTCCCAACAAAAAACCTTGATCCAGCCCACCCAAATTTTCTGTACCTAACATTAATCACAACACGGAAAAACTCCATTTTCTTATTGCCTTCAATGGCTCTAATCTTTTCACACCAATATGTGTCCTCCATCTTAGCAAGAGTTGGGAATCTCTTTAATTGAAGCACAAAATAATTTTCCTCAACAAAAAGATGATTACCCGATTCCAGTCCAGATTAGTAGCTTTTTTTCAACAGCATTACTCTTCACTTAACCATCAAAGCATTTCTTTCTTCCATGTAATCTTTCCCTCGATAGGTTCTAGCTTCTGCCATTTAACAATAGGTAGAACAACAAAGAAGAAAGTGAACCAGAACGACTCCACTTGAATCTTATTGTACCCTATCCTTCACATATCAAATGTCAGAATAAACAGCACCTTAATATGTAGCCCAACTATATCATCATCATCAAGTTTACAGTATACTACTAGCCACTTCAAGAACCTCCTTGTTGGGAGTTTGCAACTAATCTATATAACTTGAAAGAGGAGTGGCACATTAATCATGCCATACTACTAGTCATCTCAAAACTAGATTTGACCCTCTAGAAACATAAAATGCGATCTCTTTTACAAACTCTTAACAAATTGTTCAACCATATGCTCACCTTTCACCAACCTTATAGCTTTCACTAAGTCACCAATATAAAATTCAATGCTTAAGAATGATCATACACCAAATTCCACCATCCACCTACCTTAAGACAAATTTCAAGATAAGGCATGAACAATGTCTAAAACCAACAAAAATAGCGTTTTTAAAGTTGACTAGCCCAT
>JAUPMG010000004.1:15944645-15959198 GCA_031762675.1 Pachysandra terminalis
TCCCACTGCAGAGCATATCTGAGAATTTGTTGAAGTGTTATCAGAAAATAGGAGTATTTACAAATACTGCTCCAAGGCTTTGCAAGGCTACAGCATGTAAGTTGTTATCACATTAAGAAACTACTGATCATTTGAGCAAACAAGGCACAAGAGGAACAGTAACATGGCCAAAATTATGTCAAGAAATCCAATAAATTTAAGGCTACAAAATGTAAATAGGGAGAATTGGTCTGGGTTTTAATAAGTTTAGGCTCAGCCTGAACTAAAACCAGTTGGCTCGAACCCAGCCTGACCTGAACTAAACCCGAAACCAATGAGCCCGAACCCATATCAAATGCTTGCTTAATGGAAAGGTGAAAGGAAATTTGAAAAGAAAAGAATAGAAGAAAAAACAAAAACAAAATTCATAACGAAGGTTTTAAGAGTTGACATTGATTAGAGACTTGAGAGTTAAGTGGTTCAATATCTTAAAGATATTTTAATATGGGCCATTGGATTAAAACACATCAATAGCTCATATTATAAAGGCAGTATTAGCGTTATTTTTTATATTATATTATATATATATATATTTCGGTGTGGGCCGGGCTTTTGGCCTGGGCTGTACAAGTTTCAGCCTGAACTCAACTTCCAGCTCAAAATTTGATCCCAACGGAACTGAAACCCAAATTAAGTGATAAGTTCAGGCTTTTATTAGGGTTGGGTTGGGAGGGCTTCAACCTGGCCAGGCCATAGTTACAGCCCTAAATAAATTATGTTGGAAGCACATCATCATCCTCATACATGAAAAGTGAGAAAAATTTAAGTTTATATCACTCCCTGAACATCTATAGAAGATAATGCTTCATACGACTCAAAAGGCATACAATACAAAAACTAACCAAAACAAACACAAGGATACACAAGCAAATGTTAAAGATTTTGTCTCACTTATGGGCAGGAACTGTCGTTTTCACTTTAAAACATAACAAAACTTGCCAAGATAATGTGCTCTACTCCCAAAGCAAGGAAATAGGTACCAAACAAAAAACTTCGCATAAGTAAGATTGTCAAACCATGAATTGAGTTGGAAATCATAAGGGCCACAGAGACTCAAATCATACATCTAAGATTCAAAGCGGTTTTTCTTTTCAAATTGTCATACGAATATATGAAATAATTTAAATAAATCAGTAAATCAACATAACGCATTCACAAAAATATTAGGACTCATTGCAAACTTTGACATGTAAGGTCGCATAGCTTAGTAGGGAGAGCCAGTATTTGAAAACGCGAAAACTCGACTCGACTCGAGAGTTTACCGAATAGAGTTAACTCGAGAACTCGACTCAGCTCGAAATTACTCAGATCGGTATATATATATATATATATCAAGTATTTAAATATAAATTTTTAAAATGTAAAATAAGAACATGATCAAATTACAAAGCATAACCTATTAGCTCCAGTTATGCACTTTTAATTTTACTTTTTTAAATTAATTTCGTTTAATGCCTATTAGGTGTTATTAAAAAAAACAAACATAAATCAAGCACAATTTTCCTTTTTTTTTGGATTCAAAAGCTAAGTGGAGCATAGCTGTACTTCACTTATACACTTTCTTTTTAATTTTTTTTTTAAATCAATGTCATTTTATATGCCTATTGATTAGGTATTATTAAAAAAATAAATAAAACAAAGATAAACCATAAATGAAGACGGTCTGTCTTCTTCTTGAATTGTGAGACTTGAGTCTTTTTGACAGAAGAAAAGAAGAGAGACATGGAGTATACTTCTTCGTTCTTCCACCAGAACGATTCTAATGATTTACTCTCCAAGGCAAGAAATAGATGCAAAGGAAATAAAAGATACAAGTTAAAATCAAGAAATAAAGTGAAGAAGATTTTATCAGAATCGTCACTGATCTGATTTGGGATAATGGATGATGAAGGGTTGCAACGAGATGGAGACGTCCAAAACAAACTAAATGTTCAGAAGGATAAATGGGTACAGTTTTTTTGATGAATGATGAAGATTCTCCATGGGAAACTTTAGATCTGAGTTTCTTTTTTCTCTCATTGTCAAAAATCGGAATCTACAACCGATTTTAGCAATAATGTTTTTTTGAAAGATTGAGACACCGAGTTGCATTGGATCGAAACTCGTCGAGTTGATCACGAACTCGATCGAGTTATATCTAAACCGAGTTTTGATCCGAGTTAACTCGAAAAACTACCGAGTCGAGTTAACTCTGCGAGTTTTAGAACAGAGGGGAGAGCATTAGTCTTGAAAGCTGAAGGCCGGGGATTCAAATCCTGCTAGGATTGTGAGAAATATAAATATAATGGAAACCATTGACAAGTTTCAACATCATAACAAAATAAGAAAGTTTCATATCAGTCAATATTCAATTAAATTGGCTCAATAAGAAAACCACTCCAGTGATTGCAATTTTTATCATGGATCATTCTTGGATATCATTCATTTTATTTAAAAAAAAAAACTAACTATATACATCCATACCTCTCCCTATCGTCTTTCTTCTACACAATCAAATGTTACTTGCTTCCTTGAAACATATACATTCATCCTCATCAATTTTCGGTTTGCCCTTTTTATCACCCTTCACTTCTAGATTGGCCTCGATCAAATATATCATCTTCGTCTTTTCTGCCTTTCCATCATTCAATATTTAAGAAACAAATTATATAATTGTTTTAGAATTTGTGTAACAACATCCTTCAATTTCACGCAAAGTAGTTTTCATAAACCAAGCATCACCCCCAAAAAAAATTGTGCTTCTATGGTTACAACATAGGTCTGTTTTATTGTTTTCTTCACTGGTAACACAATACTCCCATGTAACACCATTCTTTCTCACCATTGTTTCAGATCAGAAGAAAATAGGCAAAACAAAAAGGATTTACCAGTTTTTGTGAAACTTGCTTATGATACGGGACCCATTGCACTTGAGAATGTAATACATACATGAAGTTTGAGGGATTTTATCATAGAATTCAAATCCAACAACCGACCAAAAAGTTCTATGGCATTTTGTAAAACTAGGGTTTTGGATTTTATATTAGATTTTTTTTAAAGAGTTTAAATGCAAATGAAAATTCAATATTGAACAAACAATCTACTCTAAATGCTATAAATATAAAAAGAATAATTAACATAAAAGAGGGGGGGAACAAAAGAAAAACAAAATAGAGCAAAATTTCCAGTAACAAGAAAGGAGACAATAAAATGTGCCATACCTTTCCAAGTTATCATTGATGCTTGCCCAAGGCATTACAAAATCTTCCTCCTCAAAAACAAATCCAGAGACCAAGATGCCAACTGCTAGCCGCTGAAAAGGGGAAGTTTTATTTAGAACAAAGATAAGTGCTCATAAATTATATGATGGAGAAGCCCTATTACAAAGAAATTGGCAAATAGGCATCATAAAGAGTAGCTGCCTATGAAAAGCCAAGGAAATATTCAAAAGAAAGAACTCACTCCTTGGTTATGATTTTCTCCAACAGTTTTGAATTCAAATTCATCAATGCTTCCAATTCTCCGAGCCATTTTAGTCCCAGTAAGTCCAGCTCCAGCAGCTGAGTTGGGAAAAAGTGAGTAATAAGATGAATATATGTTCTCTGAACTCTGTTAATATATATCATTAAAAATTGTCAGGCTAATAACATGATTATAATGTCCCTAATGAAGTTACAACCATTATATTTACTTCAAGTCTTAGGTCTTCAAATCACATCAAGGCTACAATCATAGTAACATTTATCATGTGATGATTCTGACTTTGTATTTTTCTCCTTCTTAGATTTATGAGAATTCCTTTTTCAATGTATAGTATGCTGTTAGAGGAGAGCTGAATCGAAGTTATTAGCATATATACTGAAAACTCAATTTCACAACAGTAAACTCATTGAAAAAAAAAAAAATAGATACTAAAACAATTATAACATTAGCAGTAATCAAGAATTTAGGCAACAAAAGTTAAATGAGACCAAGAAAAGATTAATCCCAAGTTTCTAACTTGCTCGATTTTTCAGGTTTTCCACCTTAAATTCCAGATTAACTCATTAAGATTGATGTTGTTTTTATAGATGCAAACTATATCTGGACATAAATCACAGCGGCATTAGATTTTCATGAAAAACAGTAACATATAACTGTTAAAGAGGTCTGTAAGATCTCAGTAACTTAGTAAAGTAGGTGCTGCTTTTTGGATATGCAATTCATATCTGAACATTGATCAAGTATTATTCAATTTCCTGAAAACTACAAAAATCTTCAACCATTAAAGATGCCTAAGAGATCTTCCCAGAATCCCTAATGCAGTTAAGGAAGTCGTAGTTCCCTTGCAGGGCAAACAACAAACTTCAAAAGAAAGCTTGTGGAATTAACCAATGTAATCTCCGAAGCCATTCCACCTCACTTTTGACCCTTTCAGTTGGTAAATGGCAATTTAAGTTTAAATGACAGAAGCAGAAGTCTTTTGAATTTAAAGCTGAAGTCTTTTGTGAAGAAGCACAAGTAATGCAAATTACTTATTCACCTCCAAAAGATGCAGCGACAGCAACAGAACCAGCAACAGATCCTGCAGCAGTAGCAGCTGCAGCAAACCCGCTTGCTCCAATCACAGGGATAATAGTGCCCAAAGTAGGAGCTAAAGCACCAAATCCAGCAGCAATAGCTGGTGCAGCTAAACCTGTTGTAAAATGAAAATAAGAATGATTATTACTTTTTAAATCGGTAAAAATAGTAACTTATTCAAACACAATCATGCCATCAGTGACTATATCTACTCAGCTAATTGTTAAAACTATTGAGGATCCCGTACCACCAGTAATGGCCATCAAGGTCCCTCCAGTTAATGCAGCTGCACCAATGATACCTCCGCGCTTCCATTTAGCCCATGTGCTTTTAGGTGATCTGGATTCTTCTTCCTTTCCTTCCTCCTCTTTCATTAAAGCCATTGCAGAGCAAGCAAGCATTATCTCCATAGCTTCCTACAGAACAGGAATTTTCTATAGACAACATAGATCATGATTTTAACTCAAGAAATTATGGGAGTCCAATAAATCAAATGCAGGACTGTTTTTTACGTATCGATCTTATCATATGGCAAAAGTTAACATACCAACTAGGCATTCCCCTCCAAGCATGAATACTTCAGGGAACATTTAATAACACTACAGCTACAAATTCAAGAAAAGACTGAAACAAGAGCACTCTAGTTTTCTATTGAGAGAAACTCTCTGAATAGAAAAATCTAGCATTTTCAATCCTTTAGCTTTATTTTTCTTAGCTATCTATTAATTTTCATTTTTCCAACAAAAAGCAGAACCTCATTGGACCAGATTCCACACCAAATAGCCATAATAAGAATTTTATTTTCCATGTGACTTGAGCATCTTTAAAGTGGAGTTTGGCTTAGAATTTAAAACTGCTAAGGATAGACTAATCTAAGTTAATCGTAATCCACTTCTTGGATTGTTGGGATTACAAATCACATGTTTGTATAATAAGTTCATCCTCAAAAAACACATCTTTTTGTGCATGGCACGCAGGTTAGAGTGGAGAAGCAATCCTTTTTTTTTCCTGTAAGGTGGACACAGAGGATGCCAATAACAAAAATTATAGGCGGATAAACAATATCAAGACAAACCCTGTTCTTGGTCTCATTAGTTTCGATATTGTTTGCCAATGTGAAACTGAACGATATGTTCATATGGTAGTCAAAACTACAACATTGATGATAAATGAAATTGGCTCAAATAGTTCGGACAAGGTTTAGATGATGATAATGACAATGAAAAAGGACATTTCAATTTCAAAAAGTCTCCATTTAATAGGTTTTTCCATAGCTCTTTTACCCATATCGTTGCTCTCATTTTGTACTCTTCAACCATCCAAAATTAGATATCTTAAGACCTCTCACCAACCGACACAGTAGCTCATACATTCATAAATTTATTTTCTATTGTTTCCGTTAGGTAATGTTATAAGTTATTTTTTAAATAGCTCAATCAGTAGATAAGTTTCAGAAAACTCGCCCTCTAGTGCTCCCTGTTTCATGAAAGCAAACTGAAGGGTCATTATTTTGAGGATGTTTTTTTTTTCTGGATGATTCTAGATTCAGAAAACATTTGGCTTCATAAAAGAGTTAGCATTCTATAAAATTTCAATGGCCTTTCTTTGTCTTCCTTGCTCTCTTTTATGTCAAATTTTGTATACATGGATTATACTAGCATAATTGTGTGAAAAAGACGATGACAACCATAACGAGAGATTGTCTAAGAACCATAATTTCATCTGATCAACAACTCAGGATGCTAAAAATGAATAAATAAATTCCAAAAAAAAAAAAAATGAAAAACATAAAAGAAAAAACAAAATAAGGTTTAAGAATAAGGCTACTTCAGTAATAGAGAAGCATTATTTGTGTATCGCTATATGTCAATTTTTTGACCTGTACGTCAGATTGGATAAGTGCCAGGATGTAGCCCACAGTTAAAAGGGTCGTAACAGAAACATCTGAGCATCAATGTCTAGAAATCCAAGAAGCACTAGTGGAAACTAAATCTATATATGGTAAGCTCCTAATAAAAAAGAGATGTCTACGTAGACAAACCATTTTTATCCACTTAATATCAAGCCATGTTGCCAGTAAACGTAGAGCCGCACGAAATCGAGCATCATAACCCTTTCCTTGCCGGGAACGTTTCTTGCCATCTTCAGGTGTATCTGCTAAACAAGCTGAAAGAAGCTCATATAGAACTACCACTTTCCTCTGATAGCTGAGCAGTGTTACCTCTTCAATTGGCAGCTCACGTGATATACTGCCAGGGGTTTCCTCATTGCTGGACAACATCCTAGAATTTGTCTGCTGAGAGGTTTCAGAGGGCACATTTTCTGCTTCAGAACTTATTTTCACCTCACTCATGGAAAACTTCTCACGGCATTCATGTTCATACTCCCGCTGTTTTTCCGTAGTGGCCTCAGCAGAGACAGGAGCTGTTTCCATGCTCAGTACCATAGCATCAACACCTTTTGTTAAAGCAAGCTCCTGATCCATCCTTTCTGAAGAAGTATCACCACTTTCTTCTGACAGTAACCTTAAAAACTGCAATAAGATTATCATAATACTTAATTAAGATAACAAGAAATACTGCTTTTGAAAACAAGAAATACTGCTGAAAGCATATATACAAATGTACATACATATAAACATACACACCCACATACATACATATATAAGGCTAAGAAATAGAACAAATAGCTTGGAAAAAGATATTTACTTTATGGAAAAAGGTAAATCTACATAAATGTATTGTAAAACCCTAGCTTTCGGAAAAGAGAATCATCTGGTCATTACTCACAAAGGAAAATTGTCGTCTCCATAACACATATCAGCTGTAGAAATGGATACTTATCATAATGTACTAGTCAGGTTAAAGAATGGCATATTTTGAAATGTGATCTAGTACAAGTAAATTAGACCAAGCTTCCGGCAAAACCTCTAATTGGTGATGGTAAATGATTAAAGTGGGATCAAAGATAAATTTTTCTTTTTCTCCAATTATGGAGATTGGCAGAGAATCTCATGGAAGGTCAACAGCATGAACAGGTAGGTCAACAATAGTATTTATATCTATATAATACTATTGCCATAAATGTGGAACTCAAAACGTGCATAAAAGGGAATATGAGGTATTTACTAGAGGCCTCTCAGAATTTTAAGTGACATGAGCATGTTTCAAGCAAACCGTCCACATGTTAACCCGTTACATGGTTTTAAATTTTGAACAAAAACTGATCTGAAACCTAACTACAAGACTTCAACCGATTCTTCACCGTATACCAATATGTATTGATAACCAACACATTTCGGTACCTAAGAGAGAGGGAGGGAAAGAGGGCGAGAGAGAGAGAGAGAGAGAGAGAGGGGGGGGCTCAACCATGATATCTAGATAAAATGGTAGACAGTATGCACACATTTACATCAAATACCTTACAGTTCTTCAACTGGTGCAACTTTCAGGCGCCTGTGGCCACCCAAGGAGTGGCCTAGACGCCAACATAAACCATATCAATAAGTCAGGCTCAGCCATGCTTGCATAACAAATATGAAATCAGAAATATAGAGAACGCCCTTCCATTGTCACTCAGTACTAGAGCAACTGATTCAATTGAGAAAATTCAGTTCAAGAACTTCAAGTTAAAAGCTAAAAAGAAAACTTTCAGTGTAGAATATACGTGTTTCTAGAATATTTTGCGATTGATAATTAATAATGCATATTTTAAATTAATGAATTATATCAACGTCGATATCTAGCTTTGTTTAGTATTTAGGTTAAATCTAGCAATCAAGGAAAGTTGGGCCCCTTTTCTTCATGTGGCAAATTATATTGAAGCTAATGCTCATACAAGCAAAATTTCAAGGCCGAAAGTTATCAATGATGAACACCAAGCTCTTGGCTTAAATTGGACCTAAGACTTCCAATGTCCTCACTCAGAAACTAAAACAATTTTAATTTCATTGAAAGAGAAAAGATTACTTAAATTATCAATCTCATGAACAGAACATACAGCTCCAACATGGTGCTTAGCTGGAGAAGAACCAGCAGTTTCCTCAATCCCAGTCCACGCCTGAGTCTGTATTTCAAGAAACCTGTTTATTCCGCCGAATCAATAAGAAAAAATTAAGTCAAAAGATTGCCAACAACTGATTAGGTCTAATCCCCAAAAACTATCCCAAATACAAATCATATTCCGAAATCTCATTAATCAGTTGAAATAATTCTTAAATGCCCATTTGATAACTCCCAATTCGAAAATTAAAACAAAGATTTAATCCAAAAAAAATTAAAGCCATCACCTCGATCAATTGAAGAGAGAAAAAATAAAATCCAAAATATAATGCTATGAGACATACATATTTGCAGATCATATTAAAATTTGGAGGAAGAATACCTGAATACCGGCCGAAGGAGACCAGAGTTCTCGTGGATCCATAGCTCAGGATCCTCTGAGACTGCATCGCTACTGCTGCTACTTATTCTCTCATCGCTTGGCTCCTCATCTGCGGAAGGAAAAAAACCTAAAGGACGAGTTTGATGGATCTGACACTGGTGAAGAGCGAGAGCAAACAGAGATCCTGCTGCGTATTTCTGCGTCGGCGTCAATATTGACATTGCCATTACTGAGATTGAAGAAAGAACTATTGCATTTGAATCGTCCGCACCTTATCTCAAAATTCGACAAAAAACTAGGGTTTCGATTTGTTCTTTCGATGAATCAAAATTTCTATAAAACCAGTTTTCCAGCAAAAGAATTACTTAATAAGAGAATGTTTCAACGGAGGCTTTTGTTTTGTTTCTTATTTTTTTTTTAAATCAACATATAAAGGAGACGTGTGCTGTAAGTTAGGATTTACTCGTTCTAAACTCATCAAGCATCACTGTCGATGATTTCGAAACAAAGTGTTTCCCAGTTCCTCTATTTCCCTCCGAATCGTTTCCCGGTTCTTCCGCTTCCATTTCATAAGCGAGCATCTTATGATTATTCAGTCACGACATTAGTTATAAAACATTATTATCAAAACAAAAAGTTATAAAACATTGGTCATGTATATGAGAAACTAACGGCAGGCCAATCCACCAATCAGGATTTTAAGTCTCAGGATCTTGGATCGGACCGATCCCAGCCGATCCCGATCCGGAACGGTGATATTGGCTGGTACAGGCCGATCCAGATCCAATCCAAAAGTTGGATCATCCTTCAAAAAAAAAAAATAATAACTGGATCGACCGGAACGACGATACTGGTTATCAGACCGACAATACCAATAATTGAATCGGCTGTACCGGTCGGTATCGGACCGTCCAGGTCGATACCTGTTGGATCGTTCGTTTTATAAATTGAAAAAAAAAAAAAAACTTTGGATCGATTGATCTAGTCACTGGATCGGTATCGGTTGGACCAGTCCGATCCAAAGCCACTTGATACAATAGTTGTATCGCGGCTTGGGATCAGATCGGTCTTGGTCGATCCCGATATAAATCACTCCGATCCTTGAAACCATGCCACCAATCACCAAGTAGGCCATGGCTCATAGTCAGCTTGGGTCTTTAGTAGAGGTGGCTACAAGCTGTTAGGATTCAAGCCCAAGTCTCCACGGGCAGAATGTGAAATTCTCACCCTAAACTACAGTTACAAGATGATAATGAGCTTAGCATGACTGCTTTAAGCAAATAAGTCCCGCCGTGGGTTATCTGGTACTCAAGCTCTCCTGTTGGTACCTGCCCTTCCCTTCCTAAGTGAAAGTTTATATTACTCAGTAATCTTATTATGAATCTACACATCCTCGGGCTAGGCCAGGCTAATCTAATATAAATTCGTGCCCAACCCCAAAGACTAGCCGGACCTTAAATTTCAGCTCCACCCAACCTTACAGGTTACTAACCCTTACCCAAGCTTGTCTAAACATAGGGTCAGGCTGATCGGGCCGTACGGATCACTTGGCCCATTGACACCTCTAGTCTTTAGGCTTTTTTTGAACCTTGGATTTTGAGAGGAAAAACAAATGCTCAATAAACCATTTTCTCCTGTTTGGTTGAATAAAAAAAGAGTTGGCAAGAGAGATTTTGGAAGAAAATTAGTTGAAAATTTCTCTTTGGAGATGTAGCCTTTCTCCTAAAAACAGGTAAAGATGTTGAGAGAATATAAAAAAAAAAATGATGGAGAATTACTCTCAAATACTCCAAATTAACTTGCAACTAGAGATGACAAAATATGACTCGACTCGTCATCCCACCCAATATTTTAGTGGGTTCGGATTGAAAATAAAAAAACAAATGATTCCGTCCAAATAATAAATGGATTGGAGTATAGCCCGTTTATTAAATGGGTTGCCTGAGTTGCTTATATAATAACCCAACCCAAACCAAGCTAAACAATAAACAGGTTGGATTGAGTTAGTGGGTTTACATTTATTAAATGGGCGGGTTTGAGTTGACCATATATTGACCAGAGCTAAACTTACACGAACATTAAATGGTTTGGGTTAGCGGGTTTATAAAATAAACCTATCAACCCACTCGAACCCACACAGCCCGCTTATTAAATAGGTGGATTAAAATTGACCCTATATTGATCCGACCCGAACCAACCCAAACCCAACTGACTGTCACCTCTAATCGTAAAATACAAGAACTCACCAAAACATTATCAAGTCATCGGATCTGAGTTTCTTTTCTTCACGTCTCATCTTAACCAAATAAAAACTAAAATTTAATCAAAAACATTAGTGTATATATCATTTTCTAGGCAAAAACTAAAATTTGATTAAAAAAATTATTTTTGTGATGTGTGAATCTTAATACATAATTTTCTGGGTAAAAACTAAAATTTAATCAAAATTATTAATTTTACGAGTGTTAATACACAATTTTGTGAGTCTTAATATAATACACATTTTTCTAAATAAAAGCTCAAATTTGATCAAAAAAATTAATTTTCTGATGTGTATATTTTAATACACAATTTTTTGAACAAAACTTAAAATTTGATCAAAATCCTTAATTTTGTAAGTTTTAATACACAATTTTCTTCCCATCTCATCTTAACCAAACACGTAGAAAGAAATAACTATTAATTTTTTTCTTTTCTTTTTTTCACTCTTTTCTATGCTTCTAAAATCCAAGTTTCCAATTAAGTGGAGAGTCTCGATTTATCACATCATTGCTCCTTGTGGGATAGAAAACAAAGGCCATGATTAATAGTTGCAACAATTAGAACTTTCTCCTACAATTATTAGTTATAAAGAGGGTAATATTCTTTAAATGAAAATTTAATAAACTATTAAAAGAAATTTACTGTTGATATTAATCATGGCAAAAGTCCAATGAACAAAAATAAAGTAGAGGATTATGTGGGTGGTTGACCATGTAGCCTTTCCAAAGGGGTCGTCCCTTGATAGGCAAATGGTCCAGAAGACATGTAGCAGAAATTTTTTTTTGTCTCACCGGAAGACAAACTGATTAGACAGAGAAGTAAACCTTTTCTCAGAAGTAAAAATCATTACATACACAAAAGAAATGCACTTGCTCAGGTCCTCCTTCCATTTAAGCTGGCTGCTTTTAAGTATTGATCACAAAACAATCAGGAATCCCCAATCCCAGACACAGCAAATTTAACATTATCAACTGGATGGTGCTACAGAAATCCGTTGATGCTCGCCCCAATCAGAAGCCGCCTTGTTAGGTTCAGAAACTGCAGCATGAGACTGCTGTTGTGGACCATTGCCTCCACCAATCGGAGTGCTTTCCCAGCCGGAATTTCCATGTTGAACGGGAACTGGACCAGCTGACCATCTGTTTTCAGATACCTGCTCTCCTGTCCATGCTGTGTTATTCAGATTTGGGGTTGGAGTTGGGAGGTTCGATGAAGCAGTACCACTACCCTGGTCTGCACCCCATCCCTCTGCAGAAAATTTAGAGGTCCTGACTGAGGGAGGAGCCCAGCCGCCCTTTGAAGGGGTATTTTCTGGTTGAGATCTCCAAGATGATTGACCTGAAGGACCCCAATTACTGGACCTTCTGTCACGACCGTGCCCACCAGAACGAAATCCCCCTGTGGTTCTATGTGAATTCCACGTTCCACGATTCTGACCAGAATTCCATCTCTCTCCACGACCGTCCCCCCTTGCTTGATGTGAGGGTGTCCTATGTGGATTCCCGGAAAAAGTAGGCAAGGGGGTTGGACTGTGCATTTGTACCTGCCCAGACCAAGAATTACCCTTGGATGAATCCCAGCCCTGACGGGGTATTGGGAAACTTCCAGCTTGTTCCACCCTGAGGTTGGGATTGACAGCTTGTGGTGTGGATGGGGTCCAACCATTTGAGTTCCAGCCATCAACTTTTCCAGATTCAGGATTACCATTAGAAGCACCGCCGCTCGTTTCATTCCTGTTTGGCTTCCAGGTCCCCTCACTATGCCTGTTGTCTGTCCATGTTGAATTATTATTCCCCCCTCCTCTCCCACCACCATTCCAATTATTTTCTCGGCTGACAGAGGAAATTGCTGCTTTCTGAGGCTGCAAGATGCTGTTGTTATCCCAGGACGGTGGCTCTCTATGGAACTTTCCGATCAACGCATCAGTCAAAAGTATAGAGTTATCTTTCGTTTCGGTTATTCTCCATATTCTAAGTTCTGCTGGAAAGTATCCAGTAGTACTCCACTTGCGCAACTGAACCGTGGAAAAGGGTCCTTGAATTTTTCCGCTTGGATCCTGGTAATGCCATATTTTGTCTGCTTCGCTGATGTTGACAGATGGAGCTACCCCAACAGAGGGAGGTGCTGGAGAAACTTCTGGCACCGCAGCTCCAGAGGATGATCCAGATCTCACAACTTGGCTACTCAAAACACCACTGTTTGACTGGTGTACATCTCTTCCTTGATTCCAGGAGGATTCATTCATTCTCTCATCAGAACCTGTAGCACCTTCTCCTTTATCAAATGAATCTTTAATAGGCGTGTTTCTGCTCGGTTCCCAGGTGGTAGCAAAGTTTTTCCTTGTCCCACTCCAGGTGTCATTCGAAGTAGAAACTCCTTTTCCAGGAGAGACCACCTCCCTGCCCTTCCTACTAAAGCCAGCATCTCTTGGCCTCGTGTAGTTCACTGTATTGCATATACAAGCCATGAAAAGTAATATTAGAAAAAAAATTCAAGATGAAAGCAAAAATATTAAAAAATGAAAATTTTCAAAATCCACACAGCAACAAAAGGGACCTTGTTTTTTATCTGTTTCATCTTCATCTTCTTCGGACTCATGACTTGGGTCCATCTTTGGATCAGCACGCACATCAGGAATTTCCTGTAGCCTCCGCTGATGTTCTTCAGGATTGCTCAGAAGCTGCAATTTCTCCACACATTCTCTAAGCGTGGAACATGGTCAAGGTTTACTTAAGATATATTAAAATAAATCATTCTGAGTTCCCATTTAAAGGAACAAACAACGGGAGAGGAGAGCAAATATAATTACGGAAAACACCTAAATAACATTAAAATTCCATTTTCCCAGTTCTCTTCCTCCTTGCCTTCTCCAGTGTGTCTCGTGCCTATCTTGAATACATGACCTTAAAACAGTGTTACGTCCTCCAAATAAGAGGAAAATAAGTAGCGGCGACTCGGCTATAATCTAATCCGTGCACAAACACCAGCATGCACACATGAAAGTTACGAAGCCTCACATACATGTGAACAGAACAGTTACCTCACAAGTGCAAATAGGTGTCCGCCTCAACAAAAGCACACAAACACATGCGACACGCTAGTGAATATTTAACAGCCCAACAGACAAGCACACACAAAACATCAAAACACAGTAATAAAGATAAGGTTATTCTGCTAGTTCATAACCAAGTACTAACAATAAAAACAACAACAAAATGCCTTATTCTAACTGATTGGGGTAGGCAATTCCTCCATCCCAATCAGTCATATTATGAGTATCCAAATCCTTTCTGACTGATTCCATCCAGATTCTTTTTGGTCTTCCTCTCG
>JAUPMG010000004.1:15959298-15978102 GCA_031762675.1 Pachysandra terminalis
CCACTTTCTTCTGACAGTAACCTTAAAAACTGCAATAAGATTATCATAATACTTAATTAAGATAACAAGAAATACTGTTTTTGAAAACAAGAAATACTACTGAAAGCATATATACACACGTGCATACATATAAACATACACACCCACATACATACATATATAAGGCTAAGCGATAGAACAAATAGCTTGGAAAAAAGATATTTACTTTATGGAAAAAGGTAAATCTACATAAATGTATTATAAGACCCTAGCTTTCAGAAAAGAGAATCATCTGGCCATTACTCACAAAGGAAAATTGTGGTCTCCATAACACATATCAGCTATAGAAATGGATACTTATCATAATGTACTAATCAGGTGAAACCGTGAAAGAATAGCATATTTTGAAATGTGATCTAGTACCAGTAAATTAGACCGAGATTCCTATAACAAGGCAAAACCTCTAATTTGTGATGGTAAATGAATAAAATGGGATCAAAGATAAATTTTTCTTTTTCTCCAATTATGGAGTTGACAGAGAATCCCATGGAAGGTCAACAGCATGAACAGGTAGGTCAACATTAGTATTTATATCTGTGTAATACTATTGCCATAAATGTGGAAGTGAAAACGTGCATAAAAGGGAATATGTGGTATTTACTAGAGGCCTCTCAGAACTCGTAAGTGACATGAGCATGTTTCGAGCAAACCGTCCAAATGTTAACCCGTTACATGGTTTTAACTTTTGAACAAAAACCGATCTGAAACCTAACCACAAGACTTCAACTGATTCTTCACCGTATGCCAATATGTATCGATACTCAACACATTTCGGTCCGAAATCAAGAGTAAGATGAACCAACAACAGAGAGAGAGAGAGAGAGAGAGAGAGAGAGAGAGAGAGAGAGAGAGAGAGAGAAAGAGAGAGAGAGAGAGACTAATTGGCAGACTCTGGCCATGGCTCAAGCATGATATCTAGATAAAAAGGGGGCACTAATTGGCAGACTCTGGCCATGGCTCAACCATGATATCTAGATAAAAAGGTAGACAGTATACAAACATTTACATCAAATACCTTACAGTTCTTCAACTGGTGCAACTTTCAGGCGCCTATGGCCATGGCTCAACCATGATATCTAGATAAAAAGGTACAGTATGCAAACATCAACATGTAGCTTCGTTTAGTATTTAGGTTAAATCTAGCAATCAAGGAATGTTAGGCCCCTTTTCTTCATGTGGCAAATAAAATTGAATCTAATTCCCATACAAGCAAAATTTCAGGGCTGAAAGTTATCAATGATGAACACCAAGTTCTTGGCTTAAATTGGACCTAAGACTTCCAATGTCCTCACTCAGAAACTAAAACAATTTTGTTTTTATTGAAAGAGAAAAGATTTCTTAAATTATCAATCTCATGAACAGAACATACAGCTCCAACATGATGCTTAGCTGGAGAAGAACCAGCAGTTTCCTCGATCCCAGTCCACGCCTGAGTCTGTATTTCTAGAAACCTGTTTATTCCGCCGAATCAATAAGAAAAAATTAAGCCAAAAGTTAGCAAATAATTGATTAGGTCTAAACCCCAAAATATCCCAAATACAAATCAAATTCCGAAATCCCATTAATCATTTGAAATAGTTCTTAAATGCCCATTTGATAACTCCCAATTTGAAAATTAAAACAACGATTTAACCAAAAATAAATAAAAAAAATTAAAGCCATCACCTCGATCAGTTGAACGAAAAAAAAATCCAAAATACAATGCTCTCAGAGATACATATTTCTAGATCATATTAGATTTAGGGGGAAGAAGAAGACCTGAATACCGGCCGAAGCAAACCAGAATTCTCGTGGATCCATAGCTCAGGATCCTCTGATACTGAATCACTACTGCTACTACTTATTCTCTCATCGCTTGGCTCCTCATCTGCGGAAGAAAAAAACCCCAATGGGCGAGTTTGATGGATCTGAGACTGGTGAAGAGCGAGAGCAAACAGAGATCCTGCTGCGTATTTCTGCGTCGGCGTCAATATCGACATTGCCATTACTGAGAATGAAGAAAGAAACTATTGCATTTGAATCGTCGTCCTCTTCTATCAAAATTCGAACAAAAACTAGGGTTTCGATAAGTTCTTTCGATGAATCGGAATTTCAATAGAACCGGTTTTCCCGAAAAAGAATTGTGTAGAGAATGATTCAACGGAGACTTTTGTTTTGTTAATTACTTTTTGAATTAATATATAAAGGAGACTTGTACAGTAGGTTAGGGTTTACTCATTATAAACTGATCATCACTGTCGATGATTTCGAAACGAATGATCCTCCAGTTCCTCTATTTCCCTCCGAGATCGTTTCCCGGTTCTTCCGCTTCCATTTCATAAGCGAGCATCTTATGATTATTCAGTCATGACATGAGTTATAAAACATCGGTCATGTTGGTGATGTATGTGCGAAACTAACGGCAGGCAGGCCCAATCCATCAATCACTAAGTAGGCATGGCTCATAGTCAGCTTGGACCTTTACTTAGGGATTAGGTCATAATCTAAATATAAGAGTAATTTTATTGGTTCGAATCTGACCTGGTCTGTGCTTTAAGCTTAACAATATTTGCCCAAACCAGTCCATGGTATCATTTTTCTATTCCGAATCCGCTCATGTTTACCAAAATGAGGCAAAAATATTACTACTTTATTACTACTAGGATTCAAGTCCAGGTATCTATGGCTAGAATGTAGAATTCTCACCACTAAACTACAATTATAAGATGATAATGAGTTTAGTATGACTGTCTTAAGAAAATACGTTGAAAATTTCTCTCTTTGAAGATGTAACCTTTCTCCTAAAAAATGTAGATATTTTGAGAGAATAAAAAAAAAAAATGGTGGAGAATTACTCTCCAATACTCCAAATTAACTTGCAACTAGAGGTGGCAAAATACGACTCAGACTCGTCATCCCACCCGATATTTTAGCGGTTCGGATTGAAAGTAAAAAACATATAATTCCGCCCAAATATTAAATGGATTGGGTTAGGTTGACGAGTTCATGTTATAAACCCGCTAGCCCACTCGAACCCGAGTATAGCTCCATTTATTAAATGGGTCGCCTGGGTTGCCCATATAATAACCCAACCCAAATCAAGCTAAACAATAAACAGGCTTGATTGAATTGATGGGTTTATATTTATTAGATGAGCAGGTTCGCGTTGATCATATATTAACTAGAGCCAAACCTACATGAACATTAAATGATTTGGGTTTACGGGTTTAACAAAAACCTATCAACCCACTCAAACCCAAACGACCTGCTTATTAAATAGGTGGTTCAAATTGACCATATATTGACCAGACCCAAACCAGCCGACTGTTACCTTTACTCACAAAATACAAGAACTCGCCAAAAAATTATCAAAACATGTCAAATCTGATTTTCGTTTCTTCACATCCCATCTTAACCAAACACAACATATCAAATCTGATTTTCTTTTCTTTACATCTCATCTTAACCGTGAAAAGAAATAACTATCATTTCTTTTCTTCTAAAATCCAAGGTTCCAATTAAGTGGAGAATCTGGATTTATCACAACATTGCCCCATATAGGGAAGGAAAAAACAAAGGACATGATTAATAGTTGCAACAAGTAGAACTTTCTCCTACAATTATTAGTTATAACGAGGGTAATATTCTCTAAACGAAAATTTAATAAACTATTAAAAGAAATTAACAGTTGATATTAATCATGGTAAAAGTCCAATGAAAAGAAATAAAGTAGAGGCATATGTGGGTGGTTGCCAAAGGGTCGTCCTTTCATAGGCAGATGGTCCAGAAGACATGGACGCAGCAGAAAAAACTGTCTCACCAGAAGACAAACTGGTTAGACAGAGAAGTAAACCTTTTCCCAGAAATAAAAATCATTACATACACAAAAGAAATGCACTTGCTCAGGTCCTCCTTCAATTTAAGCTGGTATTGATCACAAATCAATCAGAAGGAATCCCCAATCCCAGGCACAGCAAATTTAACATTATCAACTGGATGGTGCTACAGAAATCCGTTGATGCTCGCCCCAATCAGAAGCTGTTTTGTTAGGTTCGGAAACTGCGGCATGAGACTGCTGTTGTGGCCCATTGCCTCCAGCAATCGGAGTGGTTCCCCAGCCGGAATTTCCATGTTGAACGGAAACTGGATTCGCCGACCATCTGTTTTCAGATAGCTGCTCTCCTGTCCATGCTGTGCTAGTCTGGTTTGGGGTTGGAGTTGGGAGGTTCGACGAAGCAGTACTACTACCCTGGTCTGCACCCCATCCTTCTGCAGAAAATTTAGGGGTCCTGACTGAAGGAGGAGCCCAGCCCTTTGAAGGGGTATTTTCTGGTTGAGATCTCCAAGAAGATTGACCTGAAGGACCCCAATTACTGGATCTTCTGTCACGACCGTGTCCACCAGAATGAAACCCCCCTGTAGTTCTATGCGAATTCCATGTTCCACGATTCTGACCAGAATTCCATCTCTCTCCACGACCATCCCCCCTCGCTTGATGTGAGGGTGTCCTATGCAGATTCCCGGAAAAAGTAGGCGAGGGGGTTGGACTGTGCATTTGTACCTGCCCAGACCAAGAATTAACCTTGGATGAGTCCCAGCCTTGACGGGGTATCGAGAAACTTCCAGTTTGTTCCACCCTGGGGTTGATGACAGCTTGTGGTGTGGATGGGGGAGTCCAACCATTTGAGTTCCAGCCATTAACTTTTCCAGATTCAGGATTACCATTAGAAGCACCTCCACTCGTTTCATTCCAGTTTGGCTTCCAGGTCCCCTCACTCTGCCTGTTGTCTGTCCATGTTGAACTATTATTCCCCCCTCCTCTCCCACCACCATTCCAGTTATTTTCTCGGCTAACAGAGGAAATTGCCGCTTTCTGAGGCTGCAAGATGCTGTTGTTATCCCAGGATGGTGGCTCTCTATGAAACTTTCCGATCAATGCATCAGTCAGAAGTATAGAGTTATCTTTTGTTTCAGTTGCTCTCCATATACTAAGATCTGCCGGAAAGTATCCAGTTGTACTCCACTTGCGCAGCTGAACCATGGAAAAGGGTCCTTGAATTTTTCCACTTGGATCCTGATAGTGCCATATTTTGTCCACTTCGCTGATGTTGGCAGATGGTGCTACCCCAACAGAGGCAGCTGCTGGAGAAGCTTCTGACACAGCAACTCCAGAGGATGATCCCGATCTCACAACTTGGCTACTCAAAACACCACTGTTTGACTGGTGCACATCTCTTCCTTGATTCCAGGAGGATTCATTCATTCTCTCATCAGCCCCTGTGGCACCTTCTCCTTTATCAAATGAATCTTTAATAGACGTGTTTCGGCTTGGTTCCCAGGTGGCAGCGGAACTTTTCCTTGTCCCACTCCAAGAGTCATTCAAAGTAGAACCTCCTTTTCCAGGAGAGACCATCTCCCTGCCCTTCCTACTAAAGCCAGCATCTCTTGGCCTCATGTAGCTCACTGTATTACATATACAAGCCATGAAAAGTAATATTAGAAAAAAATTGTCAAGATGAAAGCAAAAATATTAAGAAATGATAAATTTCAAAATCCACACGGCAACAAAGGGGACCTTGTTTTTTATCTGTTTCATCTTCATCTTCTTCGGACTCGTGACTTGGGTCCATCTTTGGATCAGCACGCACTTCAGGAATTTCCTGTAGCCTACGCTGATGTTCTTCAGGATTGCTCAGAAGCTGCAATTTCTCCACACATTCTCTAAGCGTGGAACACGGTCAAGGTTTACTTAAGATATATTCAAATAAATCATTGTGAGTTCCCATTCAAAGGAACAAATAATGGGAGAGGAGAGCAAATATAATTAACAGAAAACACCTGAATAACATTAAAATTCCATTTTCCCAGTTCTCTTCCTCCTTGCCTTCCCCAGTGTGTCGCATGCCTATCTTGAATACATGACCTTAAAACAGTGTTGTGTCCTCCAAATAAGAAGAACTTAGCGGCAACTCTGCTATAATCTAATCCATGCACAAACACCAGCATGCACACATGAAAGTTACGAAGCCTCACATACATGTATACGGAACAGTCACCTCACACATAAGTGCAAATAGGTGTCGGCCTCAACAAAAGCACACAAACACATGCAACACGCTAGTGAATATCAAACAGGCCAACAGACGAGCGCACACAAAACATCAAAACACAGCAATAAAGATAAGGTTATTCTGATAGTTCATAACAAAGTTACCAACTATAAAAACAACAAAATGCCTTATCCTAACTAGTTGGGGTAGGCAATTCCTCCATCCCAATCAGTCATATTATGTGTATCCAAATCCTTTCTGACTGATTCCATCCAGATTCTTTTTGGTCTTCCTCTCGCCCATTCAGATCCTTCAATGAAAAACCCCTCATCCTTCTCACAACTGCCTCCCTAGGCCTTCACTTTACATACGTTAACCATCTTATCCTAACTAGTTGGGGTAGGCAATTCCTCCATCCCAATCAGACACTCAATTACGTTCATTCGTTACCTTATCTTTCCTACATATCCATCTCAACATCCACATCTCAGCAACACATCTTATGCATATGTTGCTTCTTTGTTGCCTAACATTCTGATCCATACACCATAGCACAGGCCTAATGGTTCTGTAAAATATTCCTTTTAGTTTGAGTAGATCACATCGATCACATAATAATCTATAAGCACCTCTCCACTTAAGCCATCCAGCTCTTAATCTATGTGCAACATCCACATCAACATCCCCTTTCTATAAATAATTAATCCAAGATAATGAATGTTTTAATTTGTTATATCTTTTGGGTATTGACAGGCCCAAGCCCCAATAAAGGAGGGGATTGCATCATGTTGATAGCCAGCGTAAAACTTCTACTAAATCTCATATGACATGAAAGCAACCAAAAAAGAAAAGAAAAAAGGAAAGATATTTCTGTTCAGATAATATATTCATCAGAAAGCCACATAATACACTCAATCAAGACAGCACATGAAAAATAGAAAAATAGTACATTGTTCAAACTGACGACAAATTATCTAATAACAAGCACCCAGTCATGCATAAGATAAGAACATAAAAATGTTCACTAATTTATTCAACAAAGGATATTCCTTTCTACGTCCTTTTTCACTTGCTCGGTCACGAAGATGACTAACCCGCAATTTCTCTGTTTCCATCCACTACATCAGAAGAACCATGCATAGCAGCAAAGAAAGTTCAGAAATTAAATTCCAGAGATCCTAAAAATGAAGATCATTAAAAAAATAATAATAATAAAATATCGTGAAATAAACAAATTGAACAAAAACTATACAGAGGTAAAGATACATTAATTATAAGATTGTTTCCTAAGCATATACTTCAACTTAGACATGATAGTGTACATTGGAAGAGAGTTGACAGGTAAGAAACTTACATCATTGACTCTCACTGCCTGGAGTGCCATGGCTTTCTCCTGAATCTCGCCCTAAAACAACCAAAAGCTTTAATTAGGATATCAACAATTCTTCTGAATTGTAGAAATCTACTAGAATGAAGAATTACCACAGTAAGTCGGTTAATTAGTCCACATTTTATACTTTGGCGTAAACGCTTGCACTCATCCTGGAAAAACAAAATCAACAAATCAAAGCAGGAAACACATGGGTGCTTTCAAAAAGAGAAACAGTGTTCTCGATATAAGGCATATACGTGTATGTTTGACAGGATAACACTAACTCGGTAAAAGTGACTGATTAGTATTAGGGATGCCTAAAGTATACACATATATCATGCATGTTCCCACAATTTTTAAAGAACATATCATGGAAGCATTTTAAGCAGGGGTGACAATAGGATAGCTCAAATGGGTCAGGATTGAAATTGCAATACCATAACCACCCTTTTGACATTTGTTGATGGCCATTTTTGCACCATGCACCACATCAATAATTTATGTTTGACTAGGCATGGAAATGTCATATCATCATACCAAAATTAAATACATTGCATAAGGATGCCACGTCATAAACCTATACTTCTAGTATCAATTAATGCTTCGGCAGGCATGCTGTAGTTGTGCCAAATGTATTTGGACATCTTGAATCCTCCGGCAAGTGCTGTAGAAGAATTCAGAGTGTCTGAAGGAGAGGGGGGGGGGGGCACATAAATTGCCAAACCAAAAACTGTACAAAAACCAAGAAATCAGGCGAAAATGGGTTTGATGGCCACCAGGCCAAGGTCGCCAACGGCAGCTGGTTCTGGCAGTTGGTCCAGTGTGGGTGGTTTTGCTGATTAGCGTAGTTCACCTCCTGAGATCTTCCGTCACATGCAATAACATTGTGGGACCCAAGAAACTTGCACATTGAATTTTACAGCATCTGGCACGTGTCCAACATGCACACTTAGGGTTCTCAACTTGGGTGATTTGAGCACCTGGATTTTCAACGCTTAATCTGCATCCACCACTTATTTACATGAATATCATTTAAGTAAATATCCATTTACTTAAGATATTGCATGTAAATAAGAGAATACCACCCATTTGAATTTAATAAAAAATACCCAAAATCCAAATTCCAAGAGGAAGAAAACAACATTTTAGTTCAAGAACAAAAATCATTTTTAAGGGTTGGATCAAAATTTTAACTTTCAAAATGCCAAGGTATTTCTAACATTTTAAAAGCTCATAAATCCTATTATGGCAAAACCATTATTAAAACCCAAAAAGTCCAATAAGAAAAGTCTAGTACTTTGGGTTCCCTTGCCAATTTCGGCACATCTGCATTTGGCTCATAAATCCTATTATGATAATATATATATATATATATATATATATATATATATATATAATCTATCGATAAAAGCCTCCAGTAAAAAGGAGACGGATTAGGAACTCGATGATATAATAGGGGGCAATATTTAGACTGACAGCCATTCATTTTCATCAGCTAGTAGTACTTCTAATTGTACCACTTCAGTTCCACATTGGCTTAGAATACATCTGTGCTTGCTGGTACTCCCTCAAAGAAAATGGTGATCATTCCTGAGCATGAGTTAGAAAGCCTTGTGGTACGATGTAAAAATTAGAGTATACTTGTCAATCTCCATTTTCTTATACAGGTATTCACTCATCCATTGTTCATATTTCTATCGGTACTTCTCTGATCCCCCTATCATTGATTGTGGTTCGTGCTTCAAGTCAGGCAACTTATGACTTGTTTTCTTCATATAATATTATTTGAATGAATAGAGTAAAAATTATCATTGTTCTCATTTTTATATATCTGGGAAGGGAAATGTAGATATCCTCCATAATTTATCCATGTCTTCAACTCTCCATCTTCCTAATCTCACTATTTGTTGTTTGTTGGTAATATACTAATATCACTAAATCCATGAACTGTAGTATTACTTTTTTCCCCAATTCATAGCGTTTTCTTGAGATCTAAACTTAAAGGAGAAATTGGCAGTAATCATGAGACCATGATTTGTATCTTATTAAGACAAATTCAGCTGTCTCTGTAGCCCATCAAAAAAGTAGCGCTAGTAATAATATAGCAATAACAAGGATCAGCTGATGTGTCAGTATTGTTGCTTGGGTCACTCATCTTTTTTAATTATTGAAATATTTCTTTCATCATTGCAAATGGTTGAGCCATCCCAAAACTCATATAGTTATGAATCATTTTATATTCGAGATACGCTGTAAGTGTTTGTTGCAATTGTTGCATATCATTCCTATATGACAATGAGAGGTTAAAAAGCAACTATATGCATACATATAGACACTTTGACAGTACATGGTTTCATTCCTACACTTTCCTAATTTTCCTAAGTTTTCATCTCTTTATAAATTTGAGTTTGTAGTGTGCAACAATTACTCGATGACGTTTCCTGCCTTACCCAATTGTTTCCTAATATTATGCTCACCCGGA
Organism: Pachysandra terminalis; assembly: GCA_031762675.1. Classification (NCBI taxonomy): domain Eukaryota; kingdom Viridiplantae; phylum Streptophyta; class Magnoliopsida; order Buxales; family Buxaceae; genus Pachysandra; species Pachysandra terminalis. The sequence goes on from JAUPMG010000004.1 coordinate 15,969,221, forward strand.
ATTTTCCACAAAGTATCCCTTTCTTGAAGACCAAGAAAGGCCCAAGGACATAAAGAGAATGCAAAACTACATATAATAGTTGAAAAGCAAGACGAAAAAAAAAAAGATGAGGATAAAAAATACTAGCATTAGATACATCCATATATTTCAATCAAGCTATAGATTACAGCCTGCTAATTAAGGAATAGTATTAACAAGTAAACAACAACAATATAACAATAATTTAAGTGCTTGACCAGACTTGAAGACATAAGTTGGAGGCAGAAATCTAGTTGCGGAAAAGAACACAAAGTCTTCTCACAGAATAGCCAATGCGTGGAACAAGGTGAACTCTATTAGTAGGTTGGAAATGGATGGGGTGTATTGGAGGAAAGGAAGGGATCAAGAAAGTTGTGGAAGGCTATTGGCACTTCTGATCCCCCTGTCGTGGATCATGGTTCGTGCTTCAGACAAGGCGACTTATGACCTGTTTTCTTCATACAATATTATTTGAATGAATAGAGTAAAAATTACCATTGTTCTCATTTTTATATATTTGGGAAGGGAAATGTAGATATCCTCCATAATTTATCCATGTTTTCAATCCTCCATCCTCCTAATCTCACTATTTGTTGTTTGTTGGTAATATACTAATATCACTAAATCCATGAACTGTAGTGTTACTTCTTCCCCCAATTCATTGCATTTTTTGGGATCTAAAACTTGAAGGAGAAATTGGCAGTGGTCATGAGACCATGATTTGTATCTTATTAAGACAATTTTAGTCGTCTCTGTAGCCCATAAAAAAAGTAGCGCTAGTACTAATAAAGCAATAACAAGGATCAGCTGATGTGTCAGTATTGTTGCTTGGGTCACTCTTATCTTTTTTAATTATTGAAACATTTCTTTCAGCATTGCAAATGGTTGAGCCATCTCAAAACTCGTATGGTTATGTAAGGGTTTGTTGCAATTGTTGCATATCACTACTATATGAAATGAGAGGTAAAAAATCAATTATATGCATACATATATACACTTTGACAGTACATAGTTTCCTTCCTACAGTTTCCTAATTTTCCTAAGTTTCCATCTCTTCATAAATTTGAGTTTGTAGTGTGCAACAAGAAAGTTGTGGAAGATTTTCATGAATGTCTACATGAGGAGAAGGTGAACTATAAGCCTTTGTAGTATGGAGTTGATTTTGATAGAATTTTAGAGGATCATAACTGGATAAAGAATCCTATCTTTGAGGAGGAAGTGCTATGGGTGATAAAGGAGTTAAATGGTGACAATGCTCTAGGGCCAAATGGCTTCTTGGAGTTTTGGAAGAAATGTTGGTACGTAATAAAGGGCAATTTGCTGAAGGCTTTGGAGGAGTTTGTGGTTAGAGCGAAATTTAGGAAGAATACCAATGCAATTTTCATTTTGTTGATACCAAAGAAAGGTATAGCAAATATTAGGCATTCAGACCTATTAGCTTGATGAGAAGCTTTTGAAAAATACCTAATAAATTGTAGGCCAACAGATTAAGAAGTGTGCTTAGTAAAGTTGATTTGTAAATTCTTGGTCCTTGGTACTTTCTTGGTACCAAGTACCAAGAATTTACAAATTGTACTAAATTCTTGGTACTTTGTCTCCAAGTTAAGGGAGGGTAGGTCAAGGTTGATTTGAAGTTGGATATTGAGAAGGCATATAATCATGTGAATTGGGACTTTCTGTATTTTCTGTTTCAGCATATGGACTTCAACATCAAGTGGATGAACTGGATTAAGCTCCGCATTTCTAGGCAATATTAATGAATGTGTTATCCCTGGGGTTTTTTCTCCAACTTCTAACGATCTGAGGCAAGGAGATATTCTATCCCCTTTCCTCTTTATAATCATCGTTGAGGCTTCTAATAGGTTAATCCAAAAATCTGGTAATGTGGAATTGTTAATAGAGTTTCAGTTAGAAGGTATTGGCCCAACAATCACCCATTTGCAGATGACATTCGATTGCTCTATGGTGTGTCTTCCAGTTGAGCATGTTTAGGTGAATATTGAGTTGCTTTGAGGCAGTGAATGGTCTTAAGACCAACTTGGATAAGAGAGAGATATTTTAGAGTGGGGGAAGTGGCAAATTTTGTACATGCTTTGTGGGCTTTTGGGGTGTTAGATGGGAAAGCTACTTACGACTTATCTTCGTATTCCTCTAGTGCACAATATAAAGATAGTTCGGTATGGAACCTTATCATGGACTAGATGGAGAGGAGTTTGGCAATATGGAAGAGACACTAACTTTTCAAAGGAGAAAGGTTACTCTCAACAGAATTACTTTGGCAAATCTACCCACACATTTCTTGTCCATCTAGAAGATCCGTGCGTCCATTGCTAATCGGATTGGAAGAGTTCAAAGGAACTTCTTATGAAGCAAGATGGAGGGGGAAAATACCATTTGGTGAAATAGGAATCAGTATGTAGCCCTCGAGATGCACGAGGATGAGGGTTAGGGCCATTTGTCAATGTTAATTGAGTTCTCATGAGGAAGTGGATATAAAGGTTTGGTGAGGAAAGAGGTGGTCTTTGGAAGTGGATAAGCACAACAAAGCATGAATCTTTGCTTAGAGATTGGCTTATTGGACCTTGTGGGGGTCACATCAGGTAAACCTATGGAAGGCAACAACAAGTGCGACAAATTAATTAACAAGGGCTTTTCGATTATCAGTGGGTTTTGGTACAAGAATTAAGTTTTGAAAAGATATTTGGTGCCAAGGGAGCCATAAAGCAACTATTTCGAACATTTGTGTGGTGGCAAGGAATAGGAGATCAGATGAGTGAAGTTCTAAGTCGTCAAAGGCGAGATCTCTCTTGTACGATTACGCTAAGAAGACCCTTGTTAATTGGGAAATGGATCCCATGGCTACCACTTTATCATCAATGCGGTGAAGGTAGACGAAGGGTATGGATTTGGGATAAAAAAAGGAAGTTTCTGACGTCGATCCTTTTTTTAACCTTTTTATCCCATTTTGATGAGCGCTTTGGTCCTTTAAAGCTTACTTGGAACTCTTTGTTGCCCTCCAAAGTTGCATTCTTTTTGTGGACCGTGTCCTTGGACAAATTTCTCACTATTTCACTTGGCCAAAAAAAATTAGACTATTCCAGACAGATGTGTGATGCATAAGGTGGCAGTAGAGCCGATAGACAACCCTCTCATCCATTGTGGGCTTTCTTGTGCCTAGGCATATTTCTTGAAGAAATCTAAGATCATGTGGATTCAGTCCAAGAGCATGAAGGCTTTGCTTCAAGCTTTTCGTTAGAGAAAGGGAAGTAGTAGAAGAGTGCAACTTTGAAATATGTCCCATCAAGTATGCTGACAATTAGGAAAAATGGACTCAATGGGCCTTCTGTTGGAAAAGTTGGAGATTAAATTGTTTACAACGAATGTGGTGGGGGATTTAAAATCTCAGATGTGTGAACAGCTGGGCCTGATGGAGATTATGATAAAAGAGATGAGCAAAAAAGTACACTTTGGAACAAGACAGGAGCAGGGGTATCGATGAAGAAATGGATGCTGCTGTAGATAATGAGGTGATGCGAGATTAGGCGTTGGGTGGGAGGACCGGACAAGATGGCAACATTCATTTTACAAAAGTGTATGCTCGCAAGAGTCCAACAAAGGTGGGGATAAGAGGTTTAACTGTTCGATAATTTCTGAAAAAGGGAAGGCGTGCAAGCCGAAGATGAAGTTAGGGGGGTGGAGAGTTTCTGGTATAGGCAGATGATGTGGGGATGGGAGTGTGTACTGAATCCGGAAATGGGGTCATCAACCAAGTCTCAAGTTGAGAGATAAGCAGGCAGTCGTCGAATGCTTCGATAAAATAGGCGTCGGGTATAATTTTAAACTCTTCTCTCTTCCTACTCTTTCCAATCCTGTTCACTCCGCTCCAGGTATGTCAAATAACTCCTTACGTAAGACAAAATCCCTTTCTTTTGTTGCTGAATCTGTTTTTGCTAAAGATTGTCTTGCAGCTCAGAGGCTTCTTGCAATTGATGTTTCACTCAATGGCCTTTGGCAAGGAGAGTCATGTTTTTCCGGCCACTGTAATACCCAACTTCTGAATACCATTGGGGGGATTGAGTTTGATGGGGCACAAGGAAGGGTTGTGGTTTGTAGGGGGAAACTAATGCTCCCCTTCGGGTTGATAGTGATAGGGTAATGTCGACTCCTAGAAGCCTCGCGGGAGGCGGTTTGGGAGCAAGAGAGGAGGGTGAATGGGACGGTGTAGTTCGTTTTGTGACATGTGTACTAGAACAAATTCGTGATGGTTTAGGATACGAGGTGACCGTTAGTGAGGCGATTGGTTCCTTTAGATTAGTGAATTAGGGTGTAGAGTGTGTCCCCCATGAAGATAATTAGTTGGAATATTAGGGGTTTGGGGCGGGCGGAGAAGAAACGAGAGGTCAAAGATTTGTGTTGATAAAACCAGATATACTGGTCGTGCTTGAAACTAAAGAGATGGTTAATGTGGGCTTGATTAGTAGGATTTGGGGTGTTTGGGATCATGGGTGGGAATTTTTACCCTCGATAAGGGAATCCGGTGGTATTTTGGTGATGTGGGATAGAGAATCAGTGTCAAGTGGTGAGGTGATTTGTGGTAGATACTCGTTGATACAGTTTGGGAGTATATGAAGAGGTTGACTTTTGTTTTATTTTTAGTTATGCTATTTGCCTTTGGTAGAATCGGGAAAATCAAATTAATAAAATGTTAAATAAAGGAATCTCAATGCAAATAATAAAGCCAAAAGAAGAAAAATAAATGTGGAATTTGAAAATTAGTGATAAATAGAAGTATACAACACGAGGGGGTAATGCTCAGACTATGATCCACCCGCCACTTCAACCTCTTTCGGATCCTCCACCTATCCCCTTCCCCCCACCACCATCACCTTCTCTTCCTTCAATCCTTCCCATCCCCCCTCTCCATCTTCTTTTCATCCTCCTTCCTCTTCATTTCCACCTCCTTCCCACCCCCCTCCTATTAGTCTTTTGTCCATCTCTTCTTTAGCCGATGTGGTTCGAGCGGATTGTTCAGGTCGGGTTCTCTGTTTGAATGGTCCTGGTTTTTCAAGGCAAACTCGTGAGTCTCAGCCTGTTCGTCGGCCTTTGGAGTCGTTTCAGATCGAGGCCAAAGTGTTTTAGGTGGAGAGATTTTCAGGAAGGCTATCACATAAGTCTCGCATTTCAGAACATAGTAAAGGTCAAATTAGTTCGTTGGTCATCGAGGATAATGAAAATGATTGGGTTTCCTCGTGTTGTTCGGAAGCCATTGGTCTCAATCTCAAGGCAAATGGGCCGAAGCTTTGGAAGAAAATGTTTAATTCTAGAATTTCTGTTATCAAAATCAAATCTAACCCAGCGGGGAGATTTATTCATTTAGAATTGGTGACTCGTAATAGATAAAGTAAACTATTCGTGTCTATGGGAAGAGCAGGCATAGGTTGGAAAACGTTTGGGTCTATGATTTCGACGAAGAGGCTTCCCGATGCTTGCTCTGAGAAGGCTGGTGTTATTGCTTCAAAGGTCCTTATCAAACGTGTTTGTTCTTGTCTGGAGATTGCCTTGGACATCAAAGGTTTTTCTGGTGATGATAAGTGGAATAGAGAAATCGTTCTATCTCCTAATGATGAAGATTCCTGGGCTTCAATTTCTTCTGACTTCCGAAAATATTTTAGTGAAGAGCTTTCTCTGAAGATCGTCCCGTTTTCAAATAAGCAGGCCGTTCTTTTCGGCCCCAATGTTGTTGCGGCCGATCAATTCATTTTCAGATAAGCAGGCCATTCTTTTCGCCCCCAATGTCGTTGCAGCCGATTAGTTGGTTTCTTTGAGGTCTTTTTCTCTAAGCTATAAGCAAGATGTTCTTATTTATACATGGGAAGAAATCAAGATTTTTTATTTTTTTTATAATGATAACGATTTTATAAAAGGGGGGAAAGACTGTATAAAGCAAAAGAAAAAATGAGGAAAGGTTCCATAAGACACATAACCATGCCTCCCCAAAAAGCAATAACCCTAAAACAACCAGATCAAAGAACCCCAAATCCCATAAAACAAAATTTCCATCCCAACAATAGTATCCCAATGCCTAAAAAGTCTGAAGCAGAAAAATCTTTAAAATCTAGTAGAATTCCTAGCCAAGCAGCTGTAGATCCCAAAACTTAATCAATAAGACGCTTCAGGAACCTCCATGAATCTTCAAAAATTCTCCTCTTGCGCTCCCCCCAAATCTCCCACAGAATGCAAAAAAAGAGAATCATGTACATAGTTCGTCCCTTCTTGCCCAAAACCAGAAAACACCATTGGTCAAATAGATCAGTCACATGTCTTGGAGGGGCCCAAGCCACATCAATAATCTTCACAAAAAAAACCCCAAACCTTCATAGCTAAACAACATGATAAGAAAAGATGATCCACTGATTCTTCATTCCATAAGCATATCACACAAACCTGAGGAGATAATGCCATGAATCTTCTTCTTCTTTGAAGGTTATCTGCAGTATTAATACGATTCAAGAAGACAGTCCAAACGAATGCTTTTACTTTGGGACTTTAGAATCCCACAACCGATGAGGAGAAAACGCAATATCAGAAAAAATGACTACCCCCCTAAGAACACCAAGGAAAGACTTACAAGAAAAACTTCCATTCGGGTCAGGACACCAAACACGTTTATCAAGAGAAGACTCAACAATAAACACATTCTTCAGAAACTCAAACAAACTAGCCAATTCATCAATATCAACCCGACAAGGACCAACTAAGAACCTCAGCAACAGTAGAATCCTTACAACAAACTAACCTAAACACTCTAGGAAAACAAATATCCAAAGAAGACTCCCCCCACCATAAATCGGTGAAAAACCGAATAGATGACCCTGACTCCACAGAAAAGTGAACATTGCTAAAAAAAGAAGGGAATAATGCAATAATACTCTTCCAGACACTATTCGATTTAACACGAGCCAAAGGGTTGGCATCCCACCCATTAGCATGAACACCAAACTTACTAGCAATGATAGAACGCCACAAAGAATCCTTTTCAGTACTAAATCTCCATAACCATTTCCCCAAAAAAGCCAGATTCCTCTTGCGAAGATTGCCCAAGTTAATGCCACCAATATCCTTATCCCTACAAACAACCTCCCATCTAACTAAATGATCCTTCTTGCACCCACCTCCCTCCCAAAGAAAGTCTCTCTGAAGTTTCTCCATCCAATTAATCACTGATATCGGAGCCTGAAACAAAGACATGTAATAAGTAGGCAAACTCCCAAGAGATGATTGAATAAGAGTGACACGACCCTCAAAAGACAAAATTTATTTTCCATGCAACCAACATTTTCTCCAATTATTCCAAAATCGGGGACCAAAACTGTAAGCTCTTATGATTACCACACAAAGGCATTCCCAAATATTTCACTGGCCATTTCCCAACCTCACACCCCAACAAATTACACCAATTCGAGAGCTGATCTTCCCAACATGATACTAGACAGACTACTTTTTTCCAAATTCACTCAAAGACCAGAAACAATTTCAAAACATTTAATGATGCAATTAGTCCAAAACACATTCTCCTTAGATGCTTCAAGAAAAAAGATCGTATCATCAGCAAACTATAGATGAGACACTAAGATTCCATCTCTACAAACCTAAAACCGCGAATTCTACCATTTCCCTCTGCAATCCTAAATAAATGACTCAAAACATCGCTCACTAAAGTAAATAAAAGGGGAGAGAGTGGATCCCCCTGCCGAAGACCACGAGACGAAAAAAACCCGGCAATACCACCATTAATACAAAGAGCAAAATGCACATTGCTAATGCATCCCCCCCAATCCACTTGCACCACTTATCAAGGAAACCTTTCCACCTAAGGATTGTGCCAACAAACTTCCAATCCACCTTATCATAAGCCTTTTCCAAATAACCTTTAAAAATAAGACCTTTGTTCCCCAAATTCCTTTTCTCTTCAATACACTCATTTGCAATAAGAATACTATCCAAGATCTATCTTCCCCAAATAAAAGCACTTGGTTGCTAGAAACCACATCCCCAATGACCTCTTTAAGTCTATTGGCAAGAACCTTGACAATGATCTTTATAGACACTAGTTGTCAGGCTAATGGGTCTAAAATCCTTAGTTCTCACCACCAATTTAATTTTAGGAGTCAAAGCTAAAAAAGTGCAATTTGTCTCTTTATTAATGACCCCACTAGAAAAGAACTCACTAAAAACCTTCATCAAATCCATCTCCCCCACCGCCTTCTTCACTTCCTCAATTTCAAATTCTATTTCAATCCACCCCACTCTATCATCCTCAATTTTAGATCCCAACATCTGAATAAGATCAAAATCACAACATTGATCCGATTAAATTCCTATCGGATCCTCAACAACACCCGAATCACCAATCAACATATGGATCTCATTCTTATTCCTAAAATTGGTCATTCTATGGAAAAATTTAGTATTACCATCCCCATCCCTGATCCATTAAACTTTAGACTTTTGTCTCCACCACACTTCCTCTTTTCTAAGAATCTCCCCAAACTCTTTCTTCAAACATCTTCTACTATCCGCATCATCACCATCCAACCCTAAGCCCTCTTCCTTTCGATCAACCACCCCAATTTTCTCCATGAGCTCCTTCTTCCTATCCGGTATCCAACCAAACACCTCTTTCTTCTAAGATTTAATATTTCCTTTCATTGCTTTTAAGTACTCCATGAAATTATATCCTTCCCATCCCCCCACTGGATGATGGTCCTTCCACCACACCTTAACCTGTTCCACAAATTTAGGATGAAGTAACCACATATTCTCAAATCTAAAAGGGAGGGGGGGGGGGGGGGGGGGGGGCCCTA
>JAUPMG010000004.1:15978112-15997988 GCA_031762675.1 Pachysandra terminalis
CCCCCCCCCCCCCCCCCCCCCCCCCCCCCCCCCCCCCCCCCCCCCCCCCCCCCCCCCCCACCTAATCTACTCTCCCCAACAGTGTTAACTAGAAGAGGAGTGTGATCAGAAGTTGGTATAGAGACAACACTCTAAGGGTAGTAAAGGGAATAAGATCTTCCCAGCGAAAAGACACCAAGACTCTATCCAACCCACAACAGACTGAAGATTATTGAAAATTAGACCACATAAATCTCCCACCCAATAACGGAAGATCAATCAACTCTCCATCATTAACAAACTTATTAAAATTTCTCATACTTCTAGTAAATCTACTACCCCCCAGCTTCTATTGAGAAAATCTGATAACATCGAAATCACCAACAAGACACCATGGAAGATACCAAAAATCTTTCACATCAATTAACTCTTCCCAAAACAAACCCCTCATCTTAGGCCTATTTGGCCCATAAATAACCGACAAAACCCACTCAAAATCATCCCCAACATTCTGAAATTTGATCGATAATGAAAACCGACCATTCCGAACATCCAGTTTTTTGACACTATCCACATCCCACATAATAAAGATACCCCCCGACCTACCATTCGAAGGGAAAAAACCCCACTCCTTATTCCTAATATCCCCAATTTGCTTAATTGTCCTCTTCAACAAAGACTCCATTTTTGTTTCCTGAATCACTAAAATATCCGGACGGATCTTCCTGCCTCGCTCCTTAACCTCTCTCTCTCGCTCTCTCACTCTCTCTCGCGCTCGCTCTCTCCCCCCCCCCCCCACCCCCCACCCCGAACATTCCAACTCACAATCTTCATTGATGAACATTAGATTCCCCTACAACAAGAAGAAATCAAGATTTTAACCCCCACGGTTGATTGTAGCGATGGGTGTTGGATTTACATCTTTGGGCTACCTCCGAATCTGTGGTCTGATGAAGTTCTTAAGAGGATTGGAGACTGTTGTTGTGGATTTATCCGGGTTGACGACATTACTTCTCAAAGAAGATGGATGAAGTATGCTAAAATCTTTGTTAATTGTAGTAATCTTCTACGTATTCCTCATTCTATCTCCTTGATATTGGGGGTATTCAGTTTACTATTCAAATTGCAGTGTCTCCTTCAGGAAAGGTGATGGGTTTAGAGGCGGTCCATAGATTTCAGAAATTGGGGCTGGAGGTTAAAGATGATAAGGTGGCAAAAGGGCTGAAAGGTGGCAGTAAGGGTTAGTTGAAGTTCTAGCTTAAGGGGTGCAATCGGTTTTGAAAAAAGGAAATCTTCCCATGTTTGGTAAGAGCTTCGGTTGGAAAGTTCCCAAGGGAAATCCCCCTTCCTTTTCAAGCTTCAATTCAAATTTGATTCGTGGCCATGAGTCTAGGATCAGGCGTGATGGGCCTTCTAGGGGTCGGCCCAAGGAGAGGGTTGATTTTCCTAGGTCGTCCTTTGCAAGTTATGGAGGTAGTAGGTTCGATGATTAGGACCGTTCTAGGTCCTTGTATCGTTTTGGGTCTAGTAGAATGGGTAATAAAGTTGTTAAATTGGGTAATGAGGGGAGAACGGTTAATTTGATGAGAGAGGGTGATGTTATGGGTCGGGGGAAAAACAAAGGGGTAGGTCAGGTCATATTTTCTGGGTCTTTTGGGTTGGGTGTTGGGCCGAAGTCCAAGGGGATTTTTTGGATCGTGTTGTGGAGCGAGATGGAATTGATGGAGCCTTGCTTGCTATTAATGAGTTTGGGCCCGAGGGGTTAGGAGGTGGGTCTACTCATAACGTCACTGGTTCTGGGTCGTCCATTTTGGGTGACGGGCCTAAGTCTGAAAGAAGTCATCTGGATCGTGGTGTGGATAGGGGAGAGTTATGTGCGGATAAGATGGGTAATCTCAACATTGGGTCATTGGATTTGGGAGATGTGACTAAGCAAGAGGCCTTGAAGTCCTTGGCGGACTATTCTTTAAGGGCTTTGGAGCCTTTTTTTCTCTTTGAACCATCAAAGATTGGATGATTTGAATAGTAGCCTGGAAGTATTCGTCAGAAGTATGCTAAAAGAAGAGTTTCAAACTGATGGCGATGGGTGCCTTCCAAGTTCTCCGTCCAAGATGTTAAATCCAATTTTGCCGCCGCCTTCATTGGACTGTCCAGGTGCTCTGATTCGGTACGAGAAGGATCCTCTGCCTCGGAATCCTCGTTCGAACTCTCAGACTAGTGTTTCTTTCTCCGTCGATGATGATGTTGGATTGCATGAGGATTCTTTGGATCAGTTCCCCATTTCTGATTTAATCCAGGTTGGTTACGAGAGAGTGGCGGCCAAGATGGTGGTGCGAAATTTGGGAAAAATGGGTGATGGTCATGAGATTAATTTTTCAGAACCGGGTGCTATGAAGGGTGGGGAAAGCTCGGTGTTCAGTCCTGATTTGCGTCAAATTGCAGCTTCTTGATAAAAGTTTGGAGGTATTACAGGCTAATGCTAAAGCAGTCATTCTGGTTTAAGCTTCTAAGTTTTTTAATCCTTTTCTTCAGCTTCCTGCAAGATCTTTGGTGTGGGTGTTTTTTCGTCCTTTCACTGATGTGGCGATCGCAGGGTAGCCGAAGAGAGATATGTCTATGAATTCTTGCTTGGGTAACTTCTCCTTTCATTCATCTTTACCCCTGATGAGCTTTGTATCAAGTTCCAACAGGTCAAGTGTTATTGCCGATTTTCCGTTTCAATTTAAAGTGCATAACATAAACCCGATTCATAATGTTGCTCCGATTGAGAAACCTGCTGATGTGCTTGTTTTGGAAGGGGAGGGTGTGAATTCGGGGATTTTTGAGGTGTTAGAACCTATAGGTGGGAGTGTTTCTGAGGGGGTAGAGAAGGAAAACTCTGCCAATAGTTTGTCAGACGATTGGGTGGGTGTGGCAGATATTGCCATTCTGTTCAGGTTAGAACCGGTTGATAGGCATGGTGTTAGTGTTGGTATGTCCGAAGCGGTGCTTAGATTCAGGCAAGGTTCGCGATGTCGGCGTCGCTAGGTGAATGGGGAAATTTCGGCGACATGGGGGAAAAAGGGGGATACTGTGGGGAAACCAAGGGGAAATGTGGAGAAACCATGGGTTTTTGATGGTTTTTTTGCCCCAAACTTTAAAAATGTTTAATTAAGTCCTAAATGCATCCAAATACATCAAAAAATGCAAAAACAATTGCCTACACATTAAAAGTCATTACTTGAAGGGGGTTAGCTTACACGCTGTAGGATCTGTAAGTTGTAAAAAAGATGATATTTGTAATTAATTCAAACAAAAAGTGAATGCAAGTCAAACTAAGAGATACATAAAACTAGAAATCAAATGCCATGTCCATGAGGTAAAAAAGGGAAATATAAGGAAAATGATGGAGAAATCTGGGGAAATATAAGGAAATATGGGGTTTTTTTATGGGTTCCCCCCTCCCCCATGTTTTAAACAACCCTTACTAGTGTCTAAATACGTCATAATACTATAAACATACAATATTTATTTAATTTTTTCCTAAAAAAGTTTAAAAATTTTTGCCCCATGTCGCCCATGTAGAAAGACATGGGAAAATGTTTCCCCCATGTCGACATTGGGGAAAACGAAATCTGGGGATTTACCCCTAAATTTCGTGTCGCTGAAGGGGGGAAATGGAGAAATGTCGCCGGCACTGCAAACCATGGATTCAGGAATGGTCATGAGGGTTCATCTAAAGGTGCCTCACCTCTAGTGAAGGAGCTTCAGAATTTGGAATGGAGTCTTAAGTATCAGAGGAGATTAACCAAGTCTAGTGTAGTAGGGAGTTTATCTCAGGTGAATCAATGAGGATCATCAGTTGGACTATTAGAGGTTTGAGGGGTGGGGTGGGGTGGGGTGGGGTGGGGAGGTGGGTGGGTACGAAGAGAGCAGTCAATGAAGTTTGTAGGAAATTTAAACATTGGATTTTGTGGTTATTCAAGAGACTAAAAAACAGTCCATTGGTAGGAGGTTAATGCGTAATTTGCGAGGCACTCAAAATAGGAAGGGCGTTTGTTTGCCAACCGTGGGGTCTTCGGGGGGGGATTCTTACTATGTGGGACATTGATAAGGTGGTGGTGAGGTGGAGGTGGGTATATTTTCTCTCTGTGATTTTCAAAAATTTGGAGGATAGGTTTCAATGCTAGCTTTCGGGGTGTATGGTCCTAATGCGTATAAAGTTAGAAAGGCGTTTTGTTTGCCGACCGTGGGGTCTTCGAGGGGGATTCTTACTATGTGGGACATTGATAAGGTGGTGGTGAGGTAGAGGTGGGTATATTTTCTCTCTGTGATTTTCAAAATTTTGGAGGATAGGTTTCAATGTTAGCTTTCGGGGTGAATGACCCTAATGCGTATAAAGTTAAGAGGCTTTTTGGGTGGAGATTCTACCTTGGTATTTAATTGGGCATTTTAATGTGGTTAGATTTGTGAAGGAGCGTAATAGAGAGACTAGGATTACTAGGAGTATGAGGAGGTCATCTTCTCTTTTTCAAGACCTTGCTTTGGTGGACGGTGGATTATCCTTTGATAGGTGGTCGATTTACTTGGTATAACCTTCAAGAGAATGCCCTCTGTTGTATGTTTGATAATGTTTAGGCTCAATTGATTGGGATGTTCATTTTCCTCATTTGTCCCGGAAAATTCTTCCTAGGCTGGCTTTTGTTCATTGACCCTTACTGATTTCAGTTGAGTTGTTTCATCATGGTCCTCCTTTTAGGCTTTGAGAATATGTGGCTAACACATAGTCAGTTTAAAGATGAGATTAGAATTTGGTGGGAGGAGAGAGATAGGGAGGTTTCTAGGTATACTGGATTTTCTTTTACGAGATCTCTAAAGTTTCTGAAAGGCAAGATTAAATGTTCGAACCGCGAGTTTTTGGAGACATTTCATTGCGTAAGAAAGGTGTTTGAGGAAATTGAGGAGTTGGATTTGTGGGAGCAACAAAGGGGGCTTCTGAGGGGGAAAGGTAGAGTTGGATAATATTTTGAGACAGGAAGAAATTAATTGGAGACAGAAATCGAGGGCTGCCTGGATTAAAGAAAGGGATGGAAATACTGGTTTTTTTTCATAAATTGGCTAATGGTAGATCGAAAGTGAATGTCATTACTAGTTTAGTGGTGGGTGGGGTGAGGATTGAGGTTGTGGGTGGCATCACGGAAACTATGAAGAAATTTTATTGTAATCTCTATGCTTCGGAACAGGAGTTGGTTTTCAGTCTTAGGAATGTTCCTGGTGATGCCTTGTCCCCTCTTCAAGCTAATTGGTTGGAGAGACCTTTTGAGGTGGATGAGGTGAAGGGGGCCATTATGGGTATAGAAAGGGATAAAGCCCCGAGTCCAGATGGTTTTACTTTGGCATTTTATCAGGATTGTTGGGAGGTGATTAAGGCGGGGTCAATAAGATCACTAATAAGACCTTCCTTGTGTTGATTGCAAAAAAATCAGGGGCCAGTGAGCTAAAGTAATTTAGATCCACAAGTCTGATTATCAGTCTTTATAAGATCATAGCAAAGGTTATGGCAGCGGGGCTCAAAGGGGTGATTGAAGGATTAGTATATTCGAATCAGTTTGCGTTTATCGCAGGGAGGCAGATTTTGGATAGTGTTCTAGTGGCGAATGAGATGGTTGAGGAAAGAGAGAGTAGTATTCCAAGTCTTATGTGTAAATTGGATTTGGAGAAGACTCATAATAGAGTGGAATGGGTTTATTAACTGTGTTAGAATTGAAGGGTTTTGGACATAGGTGGAGGAATTGGATTCGTGGCTGCCTTTCTAAAAGGCTTCCTTCTCTTTTCTCTTCAATGGGAGTGTTCATGGTCATTTTGAGTCATCTAGAGGAATTAGACAAGGTGGTCCTCTTTCACCTTTTCTCTTTACGTAGTGGGGGATGTTTTGAGTAGGTTTTTTTTCCTTGGCAAAGAATATGGGTCTTATCAATGATTTTTTGGTAGGGAGGAATAGGGTGCATGTTTCGCATTTGCAGTATGCTGATGATACTATTTTGTTTTTTGAGGCTATAGAGGAGCAGACATGTTGGATAAGCTATTTTGAGATGTTTCAAGATGGTGTCCGGCCTTAAGGTTAATGTGGAGAGGTCTACCATTTCTGGGTTCAATGTGGAGCAACCGAGCAAGGACGATTACAGCAATTTGCAGTTTTTTTTGGGTATCGAGTTATTAACCTACTAATTAGATACCTTGGGTTACCTTTGGGGATGGTACCATATCTTTTTTATTTTAGTCTCATGTTATTGATAGAGTTGAGAAGAGGCTTGCCAACTAGAACAGGAATTATTTATCTTTAGGTGGCAATGTCACTTTGACTCGGTCTGTTTTAGCCAGTCTCCATATTTACTTTCTCTCTTTTTCGTGCTCTGGTGAGAGTAGTTAAGGCTCTAGAGAAATCCCAAAGGGATTTCTTGTGGAAGGGAGGGGATCATAAGAAAGGCCATTTAGTTAGGTGGAGTATGGTGTGTAAAAGTAAACACGCGAGTGGCCTCAATCTGGGAAACATTCAACGTTGGAATTCTACTTTGCTTGGTAAATGGTTATGGCAGTTCGGCAATGATACTGAGGCTCTTTGGTACAAGGTAATTGTAAACAAATTCGGGACGTATAAATGAATGGGATAACCAATCTGTTAGGATTTCTGTGCATATCCCCTTGGAAGGCCATTTCTGCTATAGCTTCTTCATTCTATCCTATTATTCGTTTTGGGGTAGGAAGGGGAAGGGGTTCACACGTTCGGTTTTGGCATGATTTATGGTGGGGTGAGTCTATTTTCGAAGTTAAATTTCATAAATTATTCCTGGTGGTGCAGCACAGGGATGATGTGGCCTCTGACATTCTTTCTTGGTCCTCCACAGGTTTGGTTTGGAACCTTATTTTTGCATTGCTCAGTTGCTAGAGGGATTTGGTTGCATTTTTTGCGGTTGATGGGGGTGGACTGGGTATTTTTTGCGGTTGTGGGATGAGTATTTTCGAAGTTAAATTTCATAAATTATTCCTGGTGGTGTAGCACAGGGATGATGTGGCCTCTGACATTCTTTCTTGGTCCTCCACAAGTTTGGTTTGGAATCTTATTTTTGCAATGCTCAGTTGCTAGAGGGATTTGGTTGCATTTTTGCTATTGATGGGGGTGGACTGGGTATATCTGGAGAGTATTGTTGCTTTATTTGATCAATGGAGGTTTCCAGGGTTGGGTTAGAGAGGTAAGGTTTTTTCTGAGGCCCTTTTCTTTTCGGTTCTTTGGGTTATTTGGTGTGAACGGAATAGGCATATCTTTAAGGAGGTAGAGACCTTTTCATGGCTGATTGATTCCATTGTGAGGATGGTGGCAAGTTGGATGGCTGTAGAGGCAGGAATTCAGGGCATTTCTTCTTCTTTTTTGATAAATTATGATATTATATTTTTTTTTTCGATCAATAACGAGTTTTATCAAGGAAAGAAAGGAGAAAAGATTACAAAGATAAAACAAGGAAAAAGAAAATAAAAGAAAATATGCCCCAGAGGGGCATATAAATAGGCCCCGGACTCCCAGCTTCTCATCACATTATATTACTATAAGGTAATAACAAATTTACATTTCAATCATCCCATGTACAAGTATAGAACTCCAACTAAACGTCAAGCACCCTCCCCTATTTCGGTTAGCTTCTCCTCTATAACTCCCCCCACCTAATTACAAAATCTCCAAAATCGATTCCACAAAATTCCGGTAGTATCCATGCCCATTGAAAAAGTAGGGCAACAGCTCTCTTTCTAATCACCCCAATCTGAACCTCCTTATCCTCAAACATTTTATAGTTTCTCTCTTTCCATATTGACCAACAAACAACATGGGGGAATAGATTACATAAAATGTTCCGTTTTGTCCTCTTCCTCCACCCCCACGCTAAAAGCAAGTTTTTCAAGTCCTCCGGCAGCACCCACATAACACCGAGGCCACAAAGAAAGAAGGACCAAAGATCCTTGGCTACCTCACAATGGATGAGAAGATGATTAACAGATTCAGCTTTCCTTTTGCACATAACGCACCAATTAGAAAGAGACCAATTTCTGGAAATAAGATGATCAACCGTTACGATCTTGTCGTGAGCCGCTAACCAAACAAAAAACGATACTTTTGAAGGCCTACGAGCTCTCCAAATCGACCTATCGGTTGCCTCTCCAACATACCTTGGGGAAGTAGCTTCAAAAAAAGACTTCACTGTGAACAAACCATTCCCCCCATCTCTCCAACACCTTCTGTCCGGGCAATCAGCAGACCTAAGTTTACCCAGTTCCAACATTAAAGCACCGGCATCATCCACCTCCCTATCAAATAGCACACGTCTAAATCTTAAATTCCACCCAATTTCATTCCCTTCCTTGTGCATGATATTGCAAACCCAATCCCCTTTGATCAACGCTACCCAGTACAAGGCATAATATTTTATTGCAAAGGGAACCTCACCACACCAACAATCTTCCCAAAACTTTACCCGATTTCCCCTTCCCACCGAGTAATAGATCCCTTCCCTAAATTCTTTTGAAACGGACCCAATGGCCTTCCATAAACTTACTCCGTAAGTAGATCTAATAGGTTCCACTTCCCACCCCCTAGTCGGCAACCGTACTTTTGCCCAATCACTTCCCTCCAAAGACTTTCCCCTTCTTCCCCAAACTTCCACAACCACTTCCCCAATAAAGCCTTGTTAAAATCCCTCAATCTTCTTATTCCAATCCCTCCTCCCCTTGGTCAACAAACCATGTCCCATCGAGCCAAATGGTAATTATTTTCCCTTCCAAGCCACTCCACAGGAAATTCCTTTGCAACTATTCAATTCTTTCCGCCACGGAAGCCGGGATAATCAAAATAGACATCAAATAAGTAGGCAAGCAAGCTAGAGTGTGACGAATAAGAGAAACCTTACCCCCTTTAGAGAGAAATTTCCCTTTCCAAGATGAAAGTCTCCACTCCATTCTCTCCGCCATTCCAAACCGAAGTCGCCTTGAAGCCAGCCCCCAAAGGAATGCCTAGGTAGATAGTAGGAAGCTTTCCCACCTTACATCCAATACTATTGGCAAGGACGTCCAACTTGGAGGCTTCTCCCACCCCAAAAATCTCACTCTTCCCCAAGTTGATCTTCCGTCCGGAAACCGCCTCAAAACACACTAAAATACATTGCAAAAATCACTAAAGTACATAGCAAAATTCCCAACTGATGCACATTAGCATCACAAAACAACAAAGTATCATCCACGAATTGGAGATGAGAGATCCCAAGATCACCTCTACCCACCTTAAACCCCTTCAGCAGTTCCCCTTCCATTGCTCTTAAGTTCATTCTACTCAACGCTTCCACCACCATCACAAAAAGGAAAGGAGAGAGCAGGTCTCCTTGCCTCAATCCTCTAGTAGCACCAAAGAATTTGGTAGACGTCACAAGGATAGAGAAGGACACCGACTCGATGCAAGCCTTGATCCATCCCCTCCACTTCTCCCCGATGCCCATACGACTCATAATGTAGAATAAAAAGTTCCAATTAACATGATCATACGCCTTCTCCATATCCAACTTGCAAATTAAGCCTTGAACCCCCCTGCTCTAGTCCGAGAATCCAAGCATTCATTGGCAATCAAAACCCCGTCTAAGATCTGCCTCCCCCCAACAAAAGCACTTTGAGAATGAGATATGATATTCAGAAGAAGCTTCTTTAACCTATTAGCAAGAATTTTAGACAAAATTTTATAAAAACTACTCACCAAACTAATAGGTCGAAAATCCTTAATATTTAAGGCCTCCTCCTTCTTCGGAATCAAGGAAATAAAAGTTGCATTAGCACATTTAACGAAAGCAGAATCATGAAAAAATTCGGCAACCGTGGCTAGGAGATCCTCCTTGATCACCACCCAACAGTTTTTATAGAAAGCAGGAGAAAATCCACCAGGGCCCGGAGCCTTATCACCATTAAGTTCTTGAATAGCAGTCCATAATTCCTCTTCCTTAACATCCCTCTCAAGGAGATCGTTATCTTGTGAAGAGATCGAGTCGAAAAATAAACCAGTTGAACAGCTCGGAAATCCTTCCCCACTTGAACAGCTCGGAAAATAAACCAGTTGAACAGCTCGGAAAAATAAACCACTTTTTATAGAAAGCAAGAGTTTCATAACAGGATCCTTCCCCACTTGAACAGCTCGGAAATCCCTAGAAAACAGAGGGCGAGAAGGAGAGATACACAGATTCGAGGGCTCAAGGCACACATCGGGGAGCTCGAAGCTACTAGATGCTCTTCCCCTCCGAGAGTACACGTTCAGTTTCTCATTGCTATTGCAGATATGGACCACTGGTGAGGGCTGCCGCACTGCAGTTGAAATTACCTCGGCAACTTCCGTCTTCTCACCTCCGCCTCTTGGCACCCACGATCCCTCCCAAAAAGCTTCAAAGCCATTTCCGAGGCTATCTGATCTAAACTCGAAGCCTTCGAGCCTCTTGACGTTGATCTCAATCAAAGCCACCTCCTCCTGAGAGCTTAAGCACTGCACTCCAATATTGGAGCGTACAGGAGCAACATCGGCCTGGTCAGGCTTCAAATATGGGCAACACTCCTCAAACTCCCTCATATTGGGCCCGAAACCAAAAGCGGAGCCCAAAGGTACAGCTCCGAACTCATTATAGAGCCCCCCACTTCTCTGGGCCTTAAACAAAACCCCATCTTTCCCAACCGGTGCAGGCCCCAAATCAACTTTAGGCCAATTGGGATTATCCTTTGGATTTGACGAGCCCACCACAGACCCAATCCCTAAGACCACCCTATTAGGTTTAAAATTCAAATCTTCAGCCACATTAATTTGCCTGGCCCCACTGACAAGAAATCTGCCGCCATCTGCACTTTCTGACCCCACAGACGGACACCTAATTGTGTGAAGCAGACCGTCTTCTTCAGCCTTATGCCGCCTGCAACTTCCGACTGCAAAAGCTCCGACAACTGGAAAACCTCTCAACACCACGGAAAGGGACTCTTTCCACCAGACTTGGCAAGACAACCACTCGAAGCCCATCCTCAACCTAATGATAGGTATTTTCCACCTGAGAGGTGCTTTAACCTGCAGCCTTATCTACTGGATCTCTGTCATCTCTTCCGTCGCAAAATCGGTGCACACATAGCCTCCGCAAGCTTCCCCAAGAGATCTGAACAATTTCCCAGACCAAAGGTGGAGAGGAACACCGAAAACCCTCACCCATAGCCTCTCATCTCTCGCTCCTTCCGCCTCGCACCCTACCCAAGGACTCCACCAGTCCAGAGAAATGAAGAACGGACCATACTTTCTGGCCCCGAACCTCAGAATTCCCGCCGCCTCCTTCTTTGATGGGAAAGAGAATAAGAATAAAGATGGTGATAATCTCTTCAAGGAAACAGCTCCAGCTGAACTCCAATGATGATTCACCCAGCCCCTCACTACGTCAACCTCTGGCGGTTCGCCTCAATTCTCTCGACCAAGCATCTATCAAGCTTCGACAAATTCTCCGAAGCGTCGGTCCCGTCGCAAACCACAGTCAGGCTCGATCCGAAAGACCCAAAAGAGAAAAAGCACCCACTTTCAGGACTAGAAACTCGTGAGGTAGATTCACCCTGAACCACCGTGGGGCCCTTCCCCAACGTCGAAGTAATGGATGGCCCTGAATACCCCGCCTTGGAGAGATCCCTCTCTAGATCATATGGGTTCTCCTTGCTCCCCTCCTCTAGTTTGGATGGACTCACCTGATTTCTCACACCCAATTCCCAAACCAATATTTGCAGCAAGTCCAACCGGCTCTTTCGTCCCTTGCCTGCTGGAAAACAAATGCGCTTCGATCTTCCGTTACCAAAAAATTTCGTCAACTTGAGGAACACTCCTTTGTTAGAACACATCTCCATAATCACCACCGAAGAACCCTCTCCTAGAGCCAAGAACAACTTGATCCTTCTCTTACTTGATGCTTCTCTCCACACATTGCACCACCCACAAGCAGTCCTCCCAAGGGAAGACCAGATCGATAGACCCCCAACTTTACATATTTCCCTAAAACGCAGCAATTTCGAACCCTTCTCCTTCCAGACATGGAATTCAAAGGACTTTGCTTCAATCTTCAGGTATCGCCTCTCTGTCGTCATACAAGATGAAGCCATGATTATTGATTGAATTGTGATAGGTTTCTCAAGCCCAAACCCCCATCCATCTTCCTTCCTTAAACACACTTGTGACCACTTGAACCAAACATCAAGCATGGTTCAAAAGATCGTAGTGAAGGTGGGTTTTGGTCAAAAAGCAGAAGCAATATTGTAATCTAAAGTAAGTCACGACAAAGGAGCTGTAAAGGTTTAAAGCTAACTCAGTTTTCTGCCATTTTTATTGTTGAAATGACGCAGTCAATGAGGTACTTTCAGGGCATTTCTTTGGATTCAATTGTCAGATGTTGGTGCGACTTGATTTACACTTCGTCTATTCATCCGATGAAGATGGTTTGGAGGGTGCCCCTTAGAGATTGTATTAAGCTGAATTTTGATGGTCCCTCTTTGGGTAATCCAGGTAGATCTAGGATTGGGGAGGGTCTTCAAGAATTCTGATGGTGAAGTCCTTCATGTTTTTTCGGGTCCGATTGGCATTGTGGATTCTACCACTGCTGAGATTACGGCCTTGATTGCTGGTTTGGGTGAAGCTAGGAAGCTGAATTTGGAGTCTTTACAGGTTGAAGGGGATTCCTATTCGATTATCTTTTGGATGTCAGTTGACGGTAGGTGTCCATGGATATATGCTCATTGGATTAGGCATGCTCGGCACCTTACCACTGGTTTTAGTTTTCCTTTTCTCATGTTCTGAGATCAGCGAATGAGATAGCAGATGGATGGGCAACAAGAGTGGAGAGAGAGGTTTTTGGGGCAGGTATGCCCATGGAGGAGGAGATGGTGATCTCAGATGGATAAGATCATTGTTTTGTAACCTTTTTATTTTTGCTGTTCTTTTGTTTACTTTTGGATCACATTTTGTGATTCCTTGTTATCTTCGTATTCTATTTTGATGATTAATAAAATTGTTGTTAATGATCAAAAAAACACTTTAGGAGTACATTAGAGAGCTTCGAGTGGACCCTCTCAACGGTCTTTGGGCCGAATAGGGTTAGGGATAGTACGACTTTTTGGGAGAAAATACGGTATTTGAGGGCACGGGTTGGTGTTGCTTGGTGTTTGATTGGACATTTTAATGTGACTAGGTTTGCAAGTGAGAAGAATGGCGGTGTGATGAGAGCTACAAGAAGCATGAGAAGAATGCCATCTATGATCAGGGAGTCTGAACTAGTAGACTATCCGTTGAATGGGGGTAAATTCACATGGACAAATGAGCAAACCCCGACAGTATGTTGCAGATTGGACAGGTTTTTGGCATCCTCATCGTCGGATGAGCATTTTCCTTCCATCAATCAATGGATTCTGACTAGAATGATCTCGGATCATTGGCCCATTCAGGTTAGTACTTCGGGTTTTAGATTTAAGAATATGTTGCTGTCCCACCCCAACTTTAAGGAATCTATCCAGGCGTGGTGGGAAGCCTGCATCGGAGCACATCAAGGATGGGCAGGATTTTCATGAGGGGATTGAAATCATTGAAAGAACATGTTAGGTTTGGAACAAGGTGGTATTTGGTGATATTGATACAAGCAAGAGAAGTCTAATGGGTAGGATTGTGGGATTAATTAGGGGGAGAGGAATTTGTCTAGGGGTGAGATAGAAGAGAGGAAAGGTTGGAAGGTGTTTTAAAGTTTGAGGAGATTAGTTGGAAGCAAAAAGCCCCGAATTCTACTCTCTCACAATGTCTGAAACTGAGAGACCTGCAAACTGACCCCTAACGGCCCCCCATGAGGTCACAAAGACAAAATCTAGGATCCTGTGTCACTAGACATCTTTAATTACCACATTTAGCAACATGGCTAGCAGTTGCAAAGATCAAGACTCATCATCTAATGGATCCCATTATAAGATCATGTAAAAAAATCAGCTTGATCAAATGTGTCTAGCCATTTGATTCCACCATATTCTTTTTGACAATGAAAAATACTGTAGCAGTTTTAAAAAATCGTACAAGAGAATCAGACAGTAAAAATGATTCAATCACTGTGATTTTTGGCATCAAGTCTCATGATTTAGAGGCATTTTAGGCAATCGGTCCTGATCCACTGAAAATCTGCCATGTGGTGCGTAAAGAGACTTCTAAAGGTCCTCAAACCACAGAGCTTTGACACTCCCATCCTACAAATATGTAATAAACTTCTCCTAACAATTTGGGGTCACCTGCACAAACCATTTTTTATCTTTCAATTTTGTTTAGAGCAACGCTTTCAGTTCGGTTAGATTGTGGGACTTCCACACTTCACACCTTACAAAGACATACACTTATAAGCATGAATTATGTACTGAGTGTCACATCTTTGAATAGTATCAGAACATGCCAGCTTGACAACCAACACAGCACAAAAGAAAACACAACCTACCCATATAGATCAAAATGATATCATGAGAAACTAAAGTACTTCTCACAACTGTTTCATTGAGTTTTCAATTGATTCTTTGCGTTTTAAAAAAGTTCAATCAACTTTTATGCTTCCTCAGATAACATCTAACGTCTTCCTATATGGAGAACCCAAGACATTAATTCATATTCAGGATGATGCACTGACATTAGCTTCAGTAACTTCTTTTTTGATAGTAGCTTCTTAGAACCTCAGTCAATTGGAATTTAATCAATTGTAAGTTGAAGTTTGGTTCAACACAATCACCATGTTTACATTTATTGAAAAAGAAACCATATTCTACCCTTTAAACAATAAAACGATAAAAAAAAAAAAGGAGGCATTTTGAAAGTTTGGGCAAAGGCCAAGGTCCCTACTATATGGGTTCTAAAGTTCCAAAACTTCAGAATTCCGTCAGTCATGAGAACTTGGTGTACATCAGACACCTCATGTCATAATTACAAATGGAGTTCATACTTCTGGAAAACTAGGAGAAGCCCAACTGAACTAAAATTCAACCCTAGATTTTCATATTTCAAGAAAGAAGCAATATATTCGTAAGATAAGTACTGCGGAGATGAGGATGTTGAAATAGATGTCTAGAAGACTAGGAAGATAAGGAGTGAACATATATGATATTGTCAAGAAGCTGCCCAAACAAAAGATGAAAAGAAAGTAGGTAAATATGGTATGACGACTGAGAAGGTGCGGAGGGGAAAAAATACCAAAAAGGACCAAGGAGTACAATCAAAAATGATTTAAACACAAACCATCTGACCAAAGATTTAGTTTTTGATAGATCGAGATGACAAAACAAGATTCGTGTCGCCCACCCCAATTAATCGGGATATGGCATTGTATTGTTGATGCCCCAGATTTCTCATATAAATTATTGAACTTCATACAAAATTATTTATAGTCAAGTAGTTATACCTGAGTTCTAATTATTTATACCCTTCTGAAATCTGACCAGATGATATACCAGAAAATACTTTAGCTGACAGGTTCTATGGTTGAACTGTTCATTCACACGGGGAAACCTTGCTAAAAGAAATGGTTGTCACTGAACCAAAAAGGCCTCCAGTCTTCACGATCAGATCAAATAATTCAGGCCAGTTTTCCTGACTCAGATCTATCATCTATATATATTTAGGTCTCAAGTAAGAAACTTGGGTGGTTCACTTATATTCTTTAGAAACTTTATCATCTCTTCTTCAAAAACACCTAACTTTTGAAAAATGGTTTATTATGGGTGTGATGGTGCAATATTCATAAAAATTTTAATATATTATAATTTGAGCTCTAAAATTATCTTAAATTTCTCAAAAATAATAATAAACATTAGAGTGTAGGTATCAACTTAAAAATGTATGTTAATCAGACGTACTAAATGCAAAGGATTTTCTCACCCATATAATTATTAATAAATAATTATATCAACTTGTAGTATTATACTATCATTATCAATTCATATATTGCCTTTGGAGTTTTAAACATGACTCCTAAGGGTGTTGATGCTTCAATTAGTATGTTCTCAAACTTTTACGCAAAAAATTAGATTTTGCCCCAAAGTTCCATGAATATCTGCAATTCTAGACTTCTATAAGCTTCTTCAAATTAATTCCATTTCTAAAGGAGCAAAGCCCGTACTACAAAGTTTAAAAATTTAGAACCCTGAGTGCGAAGAAATAGTTAATACAAGCAACAAATGAAATCCATGAGAAATATTACAAACATAGGTAAAGCAATAGCTAAGGTGAGGTTTCAATTTGCCCAAAGACAACAGTATTCCGGCCTAGGTATCAGAGCATGAATCCAAGTTGTATCAGAACAAAATTACCATTAGATAATCTGGAATGTAGAAGTATTTAAAAAGAAAACTAGGAATCGAAATGCCTATATCATATGCTCAAATTCAGCACAATCATTTTCCTTCCAAATCAACTAGCTAGGAAGATAGCAAAATTGACTTTTTATTCAATGAATTAATGCATATTGCATGGTTACCTCAATGGAAATTATGAGGCAAGATTCTTCCTAACCATCTTTTTGCCAAATTTCTTACTATTATGGCATCGAATGAGTATTGTTTAAACAAGAACCACTTTCATTCATTCATACTCAAACCACTATTAAGTAATTCATACTAAAAACTTTTCAATTTTCAAGTGATAATTATGCCCTTCATTAATGGCCTGTAACACCCGTCCTTATGAAAGAGCAGATCTTCTTCCCTCTTCCTCGTTCTTTCACCCTCCCTTATTTTTGATTATCTTCCCTCATCTCTGGTGATTGCAGTCTCCATGTTCGACAAGCACAACCCCCTCCCTCTAACACCGGTAAGAACACATTTCCTCTAACCATCAGATTTAACAGTTCATATATGCAAAACAAAATTCTCAATCAGTAATCTAAGCCTAAGAGATAATACAATTTCGCACAATCATCTAACCCAAGAGATAGTTAACACAAATCTAACTGAAAACAGTTCAAGTCCCAACAATGCTTGCCCCCAGTATTCAGCTGGGTCAGTCCAGGTCCAATCATAATTGGAATAGGTTGAAAAAGGCTGGTGATGTGGAACAATTCAGCAAGCCCAATTCAAATACTTGCATGTTTAGGCACATACTTGTTAATTGGGTCATACCCATGGATTCTCTAGCAAACCCAATTATTTGAGTCCTCTTTAGGTTAGGATTTTATTATTATTTGTTAGAGTTTGCCTAGGAAAGCATTTAGAATTGTGATTATCTAGGAAATTCGTGTCAAAATTTTAATAGGATAATATTTCTTGTTTTAGAAACTCTTTTGGATGTGTTTTAGTGTTTTTAAGTCTCTTCAAGAATATGTTTTAGATTAGGACTCCTTTTATATAATCAGGGTTTAGGAATAAGTTTATATAAAGGGTTTATTATTGGTGTAAAGAGAGAACGAAAATTGAATAGAATTTTCCACATTATGTGTGTTTTGAGGTGTGATTTCTCTTATTTCTCCCGTATTTGTGTGATTCCTTTACCAACCCTTAATTCAGATTAGTGAGACTTCAATTTGTTCAAGGTCCTGGCAAAGAGATTTTGTCAAATTATTCTTTGCTTCCCTTTATTTTTTTTTATTTTATTTATTATTCAACCCTATACCCGAAGAGCAACCTGCTGTCCTACATCAGCTGGGATAGCCAAGGCCAACCCAAACTCCCGCATATAGGGATCAGGTTGGCATTATAAACATACTAACCCAATCTGACCCCTTTCACTATTCAGTTGTGATTGTGCTGACCTAAAGATTGTATTACGCATGCCATGCCCAATCAGAACCAGTTCAAAACTGGATGGATTAATAGGTCAGGTCAGAAATTGTCAGCCCTGTGAAATATAACAATTCCATGCTCCATATCATCAAAATATGAATAAATGAGTATTAACCAAATAAAAGAATTAAAGACTAGCTCAGACGGTCATCAAATGGCAGATGGCTAGTTGGGTTACCTAGTACCAGCAATGACAGGTTCTTAAGGAACAATTTATCAATTAAAATAAATGCTATTAGATTTAGGGTGTAATTTTATGTGATTTGACAACTCCTGGGCCCTCCTTGGCCAAGTCCCCAAATCATATCATAAGAGGGTCAGACAGGTCCGACATTCAAACAAGCACCTAGACCCAACAATTGTACCTAACTCTATGTAACAAGTGTACTTACAACTAGATCCTTTCACATTCAATCGAATGACTCAAATCCACTTTATTTTCACATCGGATTTCCTTCATACAATCAAAAAAAATAAAAACATATAAATGACGACTACTACACAACTGTAATAAATGATACAACCAAATGCTATGATAAATTATAATACATAGCAGTTCCAACAAATTCATAAAAATAGAAAAAAGAAAGAAAAGACAAAAGAGATACAAAGATTCAAATGTGGTGGAACCTATTTCACATGGAGTTGGGTACATGTACTGAATGAGGGTTGTATTTAGGTGTTAGGCCATTTGAACCCTGGGAATGGTGATGAGCCAAGAAAAGTTGACAATTACATACTAATGCATGGAAACATCATTAATTGCATTAAAAAAAGTATTGAGTATGTTTTCTACAAGAAATTATACATACATTCCGATATATATATACTAATACATGGAAATATCATATATTCCATTTTTTTAGGAATACATGCATTACATAACATATATATATATATATATATATATATATATAATGGAATGCATTTATTAAATACATATGTATATGTATGTATGTATCCAGTAAAACAAAGCATTCAACTAAAAAAGGAAAATAAAAATTAAAAATCTGAACTTGAAACATGAGAATATAAATGTCCAATGATAATGCTTTAGATAATAAAAAAGAACACTAATTACACTAATTTTAACCATCTAATTATATAAACCCCAAAGTTTAAATACGTAAGCAATAAACTGGTTATGTATCCAATCTAAGAAATGCCATGTTAAGTGATGAATAAGTTTGAAGTCCCAATAAGTATCCCATACCCAGGTAGTGTAATGTTCAGTCATGGTGAAGGGTATACATACCACAGAGGAAAAAAGTCAACAAATATGACAGGCATCTAACATTTTGACCAAGAGAGCTCATAATCAGTCTCTCTGTTTCCATGCTTAATATCATCAAAGTGAAACCGATATATTCACACAAATGAATACAATCGTAAGAGCTTCATAGTATTTTCATCACTTAACCATTTAGTATAAAAGAGGTGGCTTCCAGAATTTCACTTTTCTATAATTTCTTTGGTCACTTGAAAGCTTAGCACTATCTATGGCAGTACAAAGAAAAAAATGAATGAAAGCCAATATTGCAACCAATTATTTCTCAGGGAAGCAACTTAATAAAAAGTACACACGATGGAAATGGTCAAGAAAAATGACAATAAATGTTCTTTTTGTTTCTCTTGACATTAATATCTACTTCCGCATTACAACTGCAAATATATATATATATATATATATATATATATATATATATATAAATATATACATACATACAAACATACATATATGCATACATACATACATATATATATAGTCATTTTAAGACCACTATAAAGTAATAGAAATGTCTATTATGAAGAAAAACCTCCTAGAAGAAAGGTCTCCTAAAGCTAGGAATCTTCTTCTAAAGTAGATGGAGACAGTAGACGAACAGATGAGAAAAAATTGAAAAAATGTATTAATATCTATATTCTAACTCACCTCAGAGAACTCCTGATTTGAAATCGTATCAATAGGTATGACCTCTGTCTTGTTTAGATTTTGGATTTCCAGCATGTTATTCGTTGTCCTCTTGCCAGTTTTATATGGCTC
>JAUPMG010000004.1:15999369-16032941 GCA_031762675.1 Pachysandra terminalis
TCCAACTGACTAGCATCATTATCGAGAACCCCTCCATGAATATCATCTGCCTGAGAATCCTCTTTTATAAGAAAGTGTGACTCAAGAAGCTTTAACATTTCAAAATGCCCCACGCGTGCTTTACCAAACAGCTTTTCAAGTCTTGAATCGCAAATAATTTGACTTTTACGACGAGGATCACGAAGATCGTTTTTCTTTATATATTCTAGCAAGAGAGCTTGAACATCAAACTGAGATAAAACAGATATGTCACCACTTTTCATGTGAGCAACAAACTCCAAAAGCTCTTTTGATGCCCACTCAGTAGCAGCAAGCATAGATGTCACTTCATTAGCAACTGCTCCCGCGACACTTGGAGAATCCTCCTCCTTAAGGAGGGACTTCGATTGTTTCTTGGTCTTTCTTCTTTTAGAGTTACTAGCTTCAGGGGGGGCAGAAGAGCTGTCTGAATTAGAACCTTTATCATCAGCAGCGTCATACATTTCTTCGGAAGATTCCTCCTTGTGATCCAAAACACCAGATGCTTTCCACGGATTTCTAGCTTGTGTGAGCTCATCTAAAGTCAATGATAGCTTTCCTTTCAAATCTATCCAGTAGTCTTTGAAGAGATACTCCCAACTACTTTTGTCATCAAAATTTATTCGAGTCTGCACAAGTACATACAATACAGACAAACAACATACATCAGACCTATACCACTGAACAGCTGTGAAGTTATAAACAAATCAAGACACCTTCTTCAAGCAAGCTCCAGATTCACAATAGACAAGCACTACTTTAATTAGAGCAATCTATATACTTCTTAATATGAAGAGGAAGGGACACATTTAATAAAATGCAGAAATAGCACAAACATGCCAGAATGGGATCCAGATCTGGGTAAGGAAGACAGGAAGAGAAATACTCCATTTATGACCAAAGTCGAGATATGAAATACAATATGAAAGAGTTCCCTGCTCTTTGTTTATTCATAAATGCATTTTCCCGACATAAAGGCTCCGTTTGTTATAACGTAAAATGTTTTCACATGGAAAATATTTTACAATGTAAAATGTTTTCAAGAAAATTAGAAGTTTTCAACTGTTTGGTTGGAAGTTAAAAAATAGAGTGGAAAATCAGTACTTTTCACTTTCTTATGTTTGGAGTACATGAAAATAATAACAGAATGACTTGCAACTTGCTATCATATGTTTTCGTCAATCCGAACCCGCTAAAATACCAGATAAGTTCGAACGGGTTGGCGGGTCGGATTTTGTCGTCTCTTTGATGGTGCTCTAGTGGTAATACTGCCATTATGATTGGTACGTTGTAGTGGTGGTTATGACAATTTGGTGGTGCTATCGTTGTTGGAGGTGATGATTGTTTTGTCAGTACCAACCGTCGTGGTGTCACCACCAATGGCTGTGAAGATGGTTGTAACGTTACCGCTGGAAATGATAGCAGTAGCGGTGATGATATGATAGTAGTACCACTGTTATACGTGATATTCATGTTGTAAATAATGGTACGCCGCCACCAAAAGTAGTGGTGGTGGTGGTAGTTCAACCATCAGAGTTGGTGGTGGTAGTGGTGGTGCAGCGCTTCTAGAAGTGATGGTGGCAACGATAATGTGGTCTTGATGAACATGTTATAAGTGACGGTGTGCCACCATCAAAGGTGGTGGTGGTGGTGGTGGTAGTGGTAGTGGTGGTGCACCGCTGCTACAAGTGATGGTGGCAACGATAATGTGGTGTTGATGAGCATGTTATAAATGACAGTGTGCCACTATCAAAGGTGGTGGCAATGGCGGTGGTGGTGATGTCACTCAAGGTGGTGAAGGTAGTTACACATACTGGTGATGGCCCTGATAAAACAAAATGAAAAGAAAAAACTTCAATCATGTTGACTCCACTCAATCTTAATTTTCCGGAAAATGACATGTGTGATTTTGAAAGTATGTCATTTTCCAGAAAATAGCCTCATTTTGGGATAATCAAATACATATGGATATCAATTTACATTGAAACAAACACTCGGAAAATACATTTTCCACTAAAAATGTTTTCCGTATCATATTTTACATTGAAACAAACGGAGCCCAAATATGATTATATGCATTCATTCACGAAGCATTCATGGAAAATCAATAACTCCGTATATTTGTGTAAAAGAAAAAGGAAAAAACAAGATTGAAATGTAAAGACAAATTTTAACGCGCAAAAGAAAAAAAAAGTTGAAATAAAATGATAAATATGAATTCCATCATAAACCTACAAAAGATGCATCAATTTCTTACTCGAATACCAACCACGCCCAAAAGGCTCCACTAATATAATATTATTATTAGCAACACATGGCAAACACAATGTACATAAACAAAACGCCTTATCCCCACTAGCTGGGGTTGGTGACATGAATCCTGTTCCGTCATCCTAATCTATAAAAAAAAACTAAATCTTCAGTCAAATTAAACTAATAACAATTACTATTAATATTAGTACTATTATTACCATTGTTGTTACTAATGTTATTACATAAAATAATTACAGTTCCCATCAACAACCTATGGAAAGGATCACAGCAGTTGAACCATGTCCTTATTATCAACAACAATACTAGATTAGTTGAGGCTGTGTGCAAGAATCTTATATTACCATCCCAACCCATCAAAAACCATATCCTCAGTTAGATTATATGCCTTGAAATCATTTTCCAGATGACTCTATCCACATTTTTTTCAGTCTTTTAACCCTTATTCAACTTGCACCATTTTGCACCTTCTCAAAGGCAATGGTATAGACCTCCATTTAAAATATCCAAACTTAACTAAATAAGTAGGTAGCAAACAGCCTATATGCGTAGGTACAGGTATATGTATCGGAGTCCGGCACAAGTATGAGGTGTCGGATTCGGCAAACCATAAAAAATAGGATTCGAGGACACGGGATATATTTATTTATTTTTATATTTACACATATGATTATATATGTATATAATATAAAACTGGATAAGAAAAATAAAACATTATAATTATGAATTTAAAAATTGCTATATTCATTAATAATATAAATTTATTAGTATTACATTTCATATTCTCGTATTAATGTAAAATGTTACTTTTGATATTAACTTAAATGAGATTGATCAATTTATAATTCTTAAAAATAGAAGAGAGAGTTTTATTATTATAAAATACATATTTGTAATTCGTTTTAAAATTGAAGGCTACATTGACAAAAACCTTCCGACTTAAGCAAGGAGACCACATCCTCCCACATGTTACATCGGAGAGATCCCTCCCTCCCTTCCTCTTGATTAAGTACCTTTTTTTTTTAAATAGTGGATTCGGCAAACAGATGAATCTGGGCGAATCTGTAGTGAATCAAATTCCACACGTATGGACACGATTCGGACAAGGTTCTGCCGAATCCATTTAACATAGCAAACAGCATGACAACTCTGCTACTAAATGGATGGGTGTCAAAAAGTGAGGCCAGGAATGCAAAAGAGTTAGCATTCCGCGTAATAATTAATGTAACATACATTAAAGATGCATTAAAGATTGAAATGTTGTTTTTAAGTTTCGGCCAAATAAAAAAGAGAACAAAGAATGCAAATCATAATTGTACAACTGAAAGATCTACACAGAGAATAAGGTTTTAAATTTCGCCGGCATGCCACAAAATATCGCCATTTTCTAGTTTGGCGACACGAAATATTTAGGTGATATTTCCCCATTTCGGCAGGCGAAATCGAAATTTAAAACCTTGACAGAGAAGGATATAGCAGCAAGAAGCAACCAGCAAATGAAATAAATACATAGATAAATAAGCTGCATCACATTAAAACAGAAATCCCAAAAATGTACTAGCTGTTTTTTTTTTTCCTTCCATTCCCTTCTCCTTTTTCTTTTAAAGAAGTGATGTTTTTCTTCAAGAAAAATTCAATTATGGTGGGTTTGTATTCACGGATTTGGTGAGGTTGAATTTGGACTTGAACCCCCCCCCCCCAATTCCAAATCCATTGTTTGGGTGAGATTTTAAGAACCCAGATTTGCATTTCTCAAATAGAAGTTCAAAAGAAGAATTTCAACCCCAAAATCCAAGGATTTGAAATCAACTCACATAGTAGTTATTTTAGAAGTCCACTCATTAAGGATTTCACTTCCTATTCATTGTACGTCATCCCGTGAAGAAGCAATCAGTCTTCATAGCTTTCACCTTTGCATATCACCATCTACCACCACCACCACCTATAGTCAATCACAGTATTTGCCTAATGCCAACTATACCACCAATCACCACAACCACAACCATCGGCTATCACCTATAGTCATGGTTAACCACCACCACTCGTCACCTGCCACCACCCTCCACCTAATACCAGCCACTACCACAACCATCACTACCAACAAACGCCACCACTTAAAAAAAAAAAAAAAAAAACACCACCACTCAAAGTCAACTAGTACCAACAATTGCCATATACTATAATCATCCACCATCATCACCAACCATTGCATACCATAACCAACAGCCACCACCACCTACCATCCATCATTTACTACCACCAACCATTGCATACCATAGCCATCCGATACCACCATCCATCACCCACCACCCAATGTTGACTACCACCACCACCCACCGCCTACTACCATCCACCACCCATCACCATTGCATACCACAACCATCCATCCATCATCATCCACCACCATCAACTGCTACTACCACCACCACTACCAATCAATTCCGCCAGCACCAACCATCACATACCAAAACCATCAGCCACCACCACATATGAACATTACCACTCATCGCCCATCACCTACAACCACACCACCTATCATTGACTACCACCACCAATTAAAGTGAGTTGGGTACAGCCTTTGAACTTCTATTCAGCTTTGGAAGCTTGGAGTTTATTAGGGTGTTGCAAAGGAACATGGAGCATTTCATGGGTCCTATGACCAGCTGCAATTTCTTGGATTTTATGGAAGGAAAGGAATAAAAGAACTCTTGAAGGAAAGATTAGTAACACGGGGAAATTGATGAGGAGTTTACATTATCGTAGTAGACTAAATCTTCCATAGTTTGGTGGGCATCCATGTCTCCAGTGTGTACAGATACTTTGGTGCATAAATTCTGGAATTGATGAGTAGTTTTTTCCCTTGGATGTTTGTGGTGGGCAGCTTGCTGGTTTTTTGGCTGGGTGTACTTTTCTTGCTATTTAGCAGTTCATTGAAGCTGGTTTAGCTTCTTTTTTTGTCTTTTCTTTTCGGTCTTGATGTATACCGTTGGTGTACAAATGGCCATGTTTTTTACTTCTATTCTGATCAATAATATTTATACTTTTTGATCCAAAAAAAAAAAAAAATAGTCCTATAGGTCCAATAAGGACACTATCAAGTTGCATATAGATATATACGCCCCATGTAAGTCTACTATGATAATGTAAAGACGCACAAGAGAAACACATTTATTTTATACCTAAAGTCAAAACTTAAATCCAAATCTATAGGCATTTTTATTAGTATCCAAATAGTGGATCTGAGAAAACTTAAGTTCAAATTCGTTTTTTCAATTAACTGATCCAAACAGTGGAATCTTAAATCTAAGGGGCTTCAATTGTATGGACTTCAGCTATGCGGATTTCAAAATCTAGAGACCAAATTCAAATCTGTGAATCCAAAGTCCAAAAACACCTTTAATAGAATTCCAAACCAAGTATTGTAATTTTACACCAAGTCTTGAATATTGCATAGCTCAAGGTATGAATATGACATGCAAGATCATTAAGTCCTACATTGATCAAATTGTCTAACATCCATTTTATATTATAGAAATATAAATACAAAATAGTTTGGGGGAATAAAAATGAGAAGGAGAAATCACAAGTGAGTCTACAATAAGGGAGCTGAGTAGAGCTGCAAATTTTGGGCAAGCCGTCCAGGGCAAAGCAAATCATGTTTCGGGCTGCTGGACTCAAAATTTTAGGGCTAAATTGGGCCTTGGGTAAAGTTTAGGCCAGTTCCATACTTCAGACGGGGTCAAGCTTTCCTTGGCCCAGCATGATACAACTAGGCTGACCACCAATTATATTTAAGTATGGTCTAATAAATATCAATGTCTGTTGTGTTATTTATTTTTTATTTTTTGTAAGCTGGTTTTTTTTATTCAGATAGTTTAAGTGAATTACTACATTTGAAAGCTTGCATTTAATTGGCCAGGCCTAAATTTTTGACAAAATAATAAGGCCAGGTAGGACCTATATCGGGCCCTAGGCAGGTCAAGGCCCAAATATTTTTTCACATGTTCGGCTCGGTTGACCTTGGCTTGGCTAAGCCCCACCTGTTTGCAGCCATAGAGCTGAGGCAAAAGGAAAAAATTACAAGGGTCAGAACTATGAAACGATGAAAATCAAACAAAAAAAAGAAGTTCAAGGTTATTAAATAAATAAAAAAAGAAGACAAGATTACAGACAAGAGACTCAAAATGGTGTTAACAACAACAGGATGTAGCACTTCCTTTGTATGGGCACATGATTTTCCGACAAATAAGATGAAGAAACCACTGGTTATGGAGGGCATAAATTCAATTTCAAAATAAAATCGCATTCAGTTCATCCATGCTTTGTAATAGCAGTATGAATTATGAATATTTGGTATTTCAAATGAAAGAACAAAACCAAATGAAAATATATATATATAAGAAAGCAATAGCAGACATATGCGTGATACTTGTTTTGAGGTGCATATGCGTGATGATTAATTTCTCAAATGTTCTAGAATCCAGACTTGACATCAAATACTACAAGTGTGCTCAACATATTATGGTACTACAGAAACCATATAGTGCTACATTAAACAAGATGAATGAAATCATAAACAGCTTGGATTCCCATTTACTAGTTAATTATAATGCCACCAAGGCTATTACAACAAAGTAAGTGAAATAAGAAAGACTGAATGAAAATGCCCACTCAGCCTAATTCATTAAAACAAAACACGTTTTGGTTGGTACAGAAGTGAAACCTCTACCTCAGTACATTTTGATTGACGAGAACCAGGAAAGAATGTTACGAAACAAAGGAAGATTCAACAAATATCCATTTCAGAATTGATAAAAACAAACTCAAAAGATAACAAACAGCAATCACACTGAAATACCATAATAATAAAAAGATAACGATTAAACAATGAGAAATCAAAATTCAAATCATATTATTTTATTCAGTAAAATCCCGCTAAGTACTCTGTTCTCACAAAGGTTGCATCTACCTTAAAGAGGAATACATGAAATGATAAAGCATGTAAGATATAAAACACAACATACCGTTTCCTTGTCTCCCATCTCATTCTTTTCAATTAACATAACAGTTCTCATGCAAGTTTCGCAGAAGCCTTTATTTCCTCTAATACACAAGATATTAGCTTCTTTGATGCACCCCTTGCATAAGGAATATGTACACGTATAACACATGTAATGAGCAGACTTTTCACAGATAGTACAAATATGCCAACCTGAAACACACGGCAATCACAATGGCTGGAAATGATTAGTAATTTAATACAAAACCAAGTAACAAGATCCAAGTAAATGATGCGAACCCCTAGGTATGCACTAATTAGGAAAAGATTGGAAATGACTTTGGAAATTCACAGTTACATGTACGGACAGTAAGAAGTAATTTAAAATGTATAACATGGCTCAACAAGTAATCAACAAACACATGCATCAAATGACAAATTAGATGAACCAGGTGGGAATAATTCAACACGTATAACATTGCCAACAATGAATTAACAGACATGTGCATCAAATGACAATTACATGAATTAGTTGGGTCACACACACACAAACACAGAGAGAGTAAATTCTCTTCCTCAAATTCATATCCAATTTTAATCAATTTCAGAAACCTCACTAGAGACAACAAAAGGTCCATATATGCATGCAGATCAAGCTGTTCAATTTTGAG
Source organism: Pachysandra terminalis (assembly GCA_031762675.1). NCBI lineage: Eukaryota > Viridiplantae > Streptophyta > Magnoliopsida > Buxales > Buxaceae > Pachysandra > Pachysandra terminalis. Next base: position 16,007,329 of record JAUPMG010000004.1, read on the forward strand.
AACTGCAAGTGTTTTCTTACTTGACATGAACTAAAGGTTGCTAACTAGTCTCTAAAACCAGATATTGTGGCACATTTACCATTTGAACATCGAGCAATCTATGGCGCAGGCAGTAATCTATCCAATTTCTTAAATAGGCACATTGTAAACAGATTGTCCATAGAGCCTCGCTAACACAATTGAGGGCAGCAATTTTCCAAAAATGCTCACAAATGCTAATAATTTTGAAGATTCTTCCATTGAAAGAAAAAGAGGTGCGCACCACCGAAGCATTAGCCACTATGCATTTTATTCAACAAATCCTTTGTCACTTGTACAAAAGAAACTAAAAAGGGCACTTGCTAAATCCCTTAATATTGAACTAATAGCGAAAATATTAATACCGATACCCCGCGACTAATATGTATAACTTGAAACTAGTGCCTACCAAGTGAATGGAATAGTAGGGTTTTTTTCGGGGTTTTTTTTTTTTCTTTTTGAGGAGAGGGGGGGAGTAATGCAAACTAACCGTATTTTCTATTATAAGCACAAGGTGATGGAAAGAAGAAGAAGCCTACCTCACAGCTTTTAGTGAATGCCAAATTTTGTCTCTCCATTTATTGTACTCCATACAACAACCAAAATTTTGGCATTTTCTCCATCTCAACGTTCTTCCTTTCTAATTTTTTCTCCGTTTTTTATCTTTCAATTGATATTTTCTTGTAGCTACGCTTGTCCTGTAGTTGAACATTTGTTAAATTTACATATAAGAAATCAAATTTCCAGCCTCAGCTAAAACGACAGCGCTCCAACTGCAGCACAGTGGTTTCCTCCAGCCCTCAAATTGCTCATTCGCAATTATATGATTGATTCATGGATGGAATGCTTATCCATTTCCTTGACCAAACAAAGTGATAATCTCTGTTTCTTTTTATTCACTTGGGTCATATGATTCAAATAAACTTCTGCATAAGTTGCACCGTAGTGCTGTTAAATCATATTCAATCCCAAAACTGCACACATATAAATGATGCCACATAGCAAAGTTACATGCCCTGTTCAAACTTGAAAGGTGAAGGTACTAGCCCCCAGAGTGCTCATAAATCTGCAACTTCTTTGCAATTACAAAAGGTGCATCCTGCATGTTGTTTGTAGGTTAATAGTTGCATTCAAGTCCTTCAGGACTTTCCAACAGTTGTACAGTTTCAAGGTAACTGTACACACTCATGGAATGAAGTAAAGTAACCCCTTTGACCAGCTTTCCAATCTCAAGTAATGCATTGTGCGATTCATAGATAAAACTTCTGGTTCCTCGTCACCAGTCTTCTTATTGCTTCCCCAACAGAAAGTTCTCCTCAAGTATAATGCACCTTGAGACCTTTTACAGAAAAATGGGGAAAAGGAAAAAAGGTTCAATACATATAAAGGAGTTTCCAATCGTTATTACATGATTAGGTAGTCATTACTCAATTGGAGAGTTGGCATTACTTGCTGGCTAAATTTCATTTTCTGTTATGGCGGAAACAACTACCAAGTAATCACCCTTGCATCCAATTTTTTATGGAAATGAAATAGCAAAGCAATCTCCAGTCAAAAATTCTACTTGCATGGCTCAATTTCATACTAGTATATTGTTTGGAACTACACCATATTATACAACAAAAATCATCACTGACGATCACAACGACCACCGAAAACAAGAAATCTGAGACACCAGACAGTTAAAACAAGAATTTAAATAAGAACCAATAAATTTGAGAAAGAGAGAAATATAAAAGAAAGGAACTGCAACACACCACAATTCCAGCGACCCTTTGAACGAAAGAATGCTTCGTCCCGATTAACACACGAAGGATGGTACGCCTTAGGGCAGCCCCTAATAACCCAAACAAACCAAGATTAATAATAATAATGACAAAAAAAAAACACCCACAAAACAAAACCTAAAATGGTCAAGGAATCTCAAAGAAGGAACCAAGAGCCCTCACCTGCGATCACAGAGTACTAGGTTCCCGCCATCGAAGCATATGAAACATACATCCTCTTCTTCCTTCTTCTTCGATGGGGCTTTTGTTTGAACTTTCGGCTGACGTCCTCGCCTCCGTTTCCCATCACTTTTGATCGCTTCTGAAATCTCCGTTTCTGCCTCTATCTCCATTTCCGCTACAGGAATCGTTTCTTCTCCAATCGCATCAGTCTCTTCTTCCGTGACAGTTGACGGGGGCCCAAGAAGATGCAAATCATCCATTTCCGAAGACGGTTCGTATTGTTGGGAGTTCGGAATCTCTTCGGTCTCCGGCAATTTCTCCATAGTTGAATGCTCGAATTCGAGAGAAGGCCGGTAAACTCGCGAGGCTTCTTCATCTTCTACTCCAATCACCACATCAACCTCCTCCGTGGTGGCGGCCGACGAGATCCCCCCAACAAGCTGCAAATCATCCGTTTCAGAAACCGATTCGAATTGCAGTGTGTTCGGAACCTCTTCGGTCTCCGCCAACATCTCTATCGTCGAATGTTCCTCTTCAAGAGAATGCCCGTGGACTCCTGAAGCTTCTTCATCGTCTTCTACAACCGCATCAGCCTCCTTCGCCGGAGATGGCTCTACAAGCTGCGAACCATCGATTTCAGAAGCAGGCTCGCGTTGTTGGACGTTTGTAATAACCTCTTCGGCCTCCGGTACTTCAGCGATTGTTGAATTCTCGGGTGAAGGTGAAGGAAGGTGATCTTGCAAAGATTTCTCATCTTCTTCTTCCATGTCGAATCACAAACCCTAGGAAGAAGGAATCAAAACCCTAGAGCAACAAGCCCTAGAATTTCAGGTCTGTGAGTGGTGTCTGGTTTCGCTACTTGGCAGCGAGGAAGGGACGAATTGCACGGGGAGTTATTTTTGGCTCCTTTTAGAGAGGAGGAACCGAACCAAAGCGGGATCAGAGTCGAGACACGAGAGACGGATACGCGCCCGGTGAAACTTTTTACAACGGCGTGCTTTGCTTTATAGTATTTGCGCTACAAGGATTGCGGGTGGTTTCTCTCTTTAAGGCGACGTGCCCAACGGCAGTCCGGTCCTACGATTGAACGGGTTGAAAGCGGTCCTCTAAGATCGGATCAGGCTGAAATTTAATGCCCGGTTAGTTTTTTCGGTTCGGGTTCGAGTTTATGTTAGTTTGGTCCAGCCCAATCCAATCTATACATTACATGTTGTATACATATAAATATTATATTATTAATACAAGTGACTTACTTTCATTATATTATTTTATAGATTAATTAATATATTATAAATCTCAAAACTTTGTTTTTACGTAGATATTTACTTTCATTATATTATTTTATAGTTTTTTTAATTTTAATATAAAGCAAACCATTTGAATTTGTAGGGTTGAATTGGGCTCCAGCTTAATGCATTTTAAATACATCGGGCTCAGCTTACACCTTTGAGCCCAAAGGACAGATTGGGTAGGGGTCGAGCCAACATAAGTAGTGTTATATTGGGGTGCAAACTTGACGCGCTGCCACCCCTAGTCCAGACCACTATTAACAAAACTACATGTAAAACTCTGCTTTTATTTTTTCAAAAAAAACACGTTTTGATGCTTAAACGTTTTAAACTTCATTTAAAATTCTGTGTAACGAAAAAAATCCTTTTTTTCACAAAAACATATTAAATACATTTTGTGCATTTTACTTTTAAACTTTTCACAAAAGCTTATCGATATGAAAAAAAAGAAAGAAATATATTCATTATTTTTCCTTGATTTAAGGATTTTATTGAATCTTTTATTACTTTTTATCTTCTGATGCATTTTTTTCATTCAAAGGTTTAAATACTTTTTTTTTATCTATTGCTATTGTGATTCAAAGTCTACCAACTCTTTAGACTTATTATGGAATAATAATAATAAAAAAAAAAGGCTTTTGATAAAGAGATGAGAAGAGAAATGGACTTAAATTAATGTTTTATTTTTTAATATATTATTAAATTTAAAAATTAAAATCTTTAATATTGCATCATATTTTCAAAAAAAAAATATTGGTAATATTAAAGTTTTTAGAATAATGAATGTAAATTATTAAGAATTATAAATTAGTTTTTAGAATAATACTATAATATTTTTTTAAATTAATTGGTAATTAACATATAGTTTCACTTCTATGTTCATGTTTTTTTCATTTTTGTTTTTTTGGATCTCTACTGTATTAAACTCGAACAATTTAATCAAAGTATTTTTAATATTTTTGTTTTTTTGACTTCATCTTTTTGAGTAAAGACCATATTAAACTTAATATTTTACCGTCTTGTTTTTTTGTTGTATCATGTTTTGCTAACAATGATCTAGACCCACCCGGTTCTCTCTCTATCTGTCTATCTATATATATATATATATAACAAAGCTTTGTTAATATTATTTTGTATTACTACATCTTTTGAGCAATACCAATTTTTAAGTTTGGATAAAAGAAGAGGTTTGTGTCAAGTTGGTAGCAGACGTGAAATTTTTACTAATATCAATGTTTGGAACCTTGGATTTTAAAAGGGGAAAAAAAAAAAGAAGTGGAAAAGAAAATAAATTATTAATATTTATTTTATAGTGTTTGGTTAAAATGAGATATATGGAGAAAGGAAAATCAGATTCCAACAATTTTAATGATTTTTGGTAAGTTTTTATATATTCAGACAATGTTGATTGACTACTAAGGAAAACTTAGAAATTTCATAAGTTACGTTAGAATATTTGAGAGTACTCATACTCTTTCTTCTTTTTTTCAACTTATTTTCTATGATCTCACCTCTTTCTTTCTTCAATCAAATACGAGAAAATGATTTCTATAACATGTTCTTATCACTCAAAACCTAATATTCCAAACACAACCTTAGATATGAATTTGAGCTATTTGAAATATAGGAACGAGATTCTTATTACACTTTTTTTTTTGGTAAGAGAGATTCTTATTACACAATCGAAACTAAGACATATGATAACGATGATGATGATTTGGTACATTAGAGACCTCAACACGCCTATTACCCTCCTAAGCTTCTAAGCCTAGGGCTGTCAGCGAGCCGAGCTAGCTCGGCTCACACTCGGGCTCAGCTCGTTTGAGCAGAGAAAAATTAGGCTCACTGGTCGAGCTTGAACTCGAAAAAAAGCTCATTATTTTAACGAGCTTGAACCGAACTTGGGTAGGCTCAACTTGGTTAAAGCTCAGCTCGATTTGTATATGTTTATATTCTTATATCTTATATTATGTATTAATATAAACACATGTTAACATATTATATTACATTTAATAACAGTTATCAACTGTAATGTTAATACATTTGTATTAATCTAAGCTTTTTTACAATATTGATATTTTTTAAGCGAATTTTTTGCAAGCCAAGCTTTTACAAGCTTAAGTCGAACTGGGCAAAGCTTGGCTCGGCTTGACTCGTTTACGGCCCTATCTAAGCCTCTGTGAGTGTGACAAAATTTGAACGACTGAGATGGAGATACTCAAGTACCATCAAACGTGAGACTGGACTTAGTCCTGGGATATAGGATAAGATCTCAAGTTTTTATCTTTAGTGGCTGGCACCTTATCTTTTAATATTAATATTATTTTTTTTTTTTAACATGAAATAAGTGGATCTCAAGAGTAGCAAATTATAATCATAAACACACCTTATATTGATGGGCAATCCTTATTTGCACCAGATATTGTCATCAACGACATAAAACAATGTTGAAAAACTGAAGTTAACAATTAATTTAACTGGTTTTCCTTCAATCTGGTGTGTTTTGAAGGACGCTTATGTACAGAAAACCATCTTAAAGTTCTTAACCAAATTTTTGTTGTACCAGCAAGCAGTGTTTTCAATGTTGTCGACAACGATTTTGAAATTGTCAACACAAAATCTATGGAAAATCGTCAAATTTTTCATAAAATTATGAAAATATAAATAAACAGTTAGTAAATATTATAAGAACAATCTATCTACTTTAATTAGATGTATTACTTTTGACTTTTTGTACAACTGGAGTCTAAAACCGACAACTCGACACTACAGCATCAACTCTAAACTAATGATCTTGATTAAACAAGTGTTTTTTTTTTGCATGTTATTAATGTATTAAGGTATATTTAAGTCTCAATTATACTCATCTAAGAGTTGGGATCAAAATTTCATAAAAAAACTAAGAGTGTGTTTGATGCAAATAATTGGGTTAAGAATTATAATTTTCAAGTTTGGTAACTACCAAAGAATTAAATTGGAATTCTCTCACCCGATTCCCTAGAATTACATTTATAACTAAAATTGCAGTTTTCCAATTATTAACCAAAACCTTGTCTTTTCTAATTCCTTAGTTGAAATTTATTTAGAAAGCTAGACCCGACTCTAACGCTCATCAAAAGAAAAAAAAACTTTTATTCTCTCTATTGTCCAAACTAAGTTTTCATTGCTCTTCCGACGATATCGTTCCATTGCTCTTCCAACGACAAGCTTCCATGATTCTTCTGATCGGACAACGTTCTTCTCCGTTGACATTCTTGGTTCCGGTAAGAGCTCTCTCTCTCTCGATTAATATGAACGCAGATTCATATCTGTTCTGCCTTTTATTTTTCTTTGGATCTTCTGCACCTCGTTTCACAATGCATATTAGTTTCTTTTTAATTGAATTTAATAAGATTTGTTTATCCATCTCTCTTTTGTGAGATTTTATTATTTATGGTTGCTATCATCAACAACAACAAAAACAATTCAGAAAACGATGCTCTGTTTAGAGGAGAAAGGTGAAGAGGAAGGGAGAGGAGAGAAAGGATGAGTGGGAAAGAAGAAAAGAGGGAGGAGAGGAGGAAATGGAGAGAGAATATGGGATCTGCAGAAGCAACAGATGGTATTTGACGTTACCAACATCGGAACGGCTTGTTTAGAAGAGAAGGAAGGGAGAGAAGGAAAGAGTGGGAGAGAATTACATGAAATTATTAATATCAACCAAACACCAAAATTGCAAATATTGATGAAATCAAAATTTTAGATTTGTAATTCTTCATTGCAATCAAACAAGAGAACTACAATTCAAAGAATTCAAAATCTTCAGAATTATAATTTTACAGCTTAATTTTAATTCTTTGCATCAAACACACCCTAAGATTTTCCTCAATTTCCTATATTTTTTCCCAGTTTCCTATATTTTTTCCCAGATGTCATAACACGTCGCGAAACGTCATAGATCTTACCAGTTCTATCAACATTGCAAACCTTGCCAGCAAGAACAAACGTGGATGCAAAGGTTTTGAGATTACATAATCTCCTTTCCCACCTGTATTAGTTAAGAAAGTTTGTGTTTACTGGTCAAATGCACCGGCAATAAACAACTTTTTGAAGGATTCTCCTAACTGATACTCTTTTCAATGAATTTCAACTTCTTTATAGATTATAAGAGAGAAACCTGCGACGATGTTCGGCACACCGAAACCAACTGCATAACGATATGTTCAAATTATAACCAGAGGACCACAATACTCGAAGTTTTAACCACCAAAACTAGTGTTCCTTTCCAGTTCTTGAGTATAAAATCCAGAGCTACAACAGAGAAGCTAAGCATAATAATTTCCTCTGGGGCTCTATTTCTGGAAATGCATTGCTCAGACTTGTTCGCCTTTCCAGTCAGTTCCTCCTGGTATCAGAACCTCCGAGGTACACGGTCGAAAAATCTCCCCGAGGGGCACTCGACTGCATAATGTCCCCGACCTCCACAGTTGTTGCAAATTAGTAAGGGGGGGCCACCCATGCATTCCCGGCTCACATGACCCACCTGATGACAGTTACGGCATACTACGTCCCTGAAGCCACCAACACGACCACCACCACCACCAACCCTCTCTCCAAGGAGGTCAACCTTGGGGCACTGCCTAGCCATGTGCCCGGAGATATTGCATAAGTTGCAGACAGGCTCATTCGGACACTCACGGGCCAAATGGCCCGTCTTCCTACAGTTGTTGCACGCCTTATCATTTGTACAATCAGCTGCAAAATGACCTTGCTTGTAGCAGTTGTGACACAAACTCAGATCTCCGGGAGGCAGCTCAGGAGCCGTGCATTCTCTGGCACGATGTCCAGCCTTGCCACATGTGTGGCAGATGCCTTCATTTGGACAATTGCTGGCAATATGACCTGGTTCACGACAGTTCCAACATAGCGATTTGGTGGTGCACTCTGATGCAATGTGCCTGGTAATAATAAAATAATAATACAAAGTGAACATCATAAATTGCCATGTATGCACAAATTTGCAGGTCAGTGTCATGAATTTAATCTTAATAAGCTGGATGGGAGATACAGGATGTTCGTTACCCGGGAAGACTACACTGGTTACAAACTGCAATATTAGGGCATTCTCTTGCATAATGACCGGGACGTTTGCAATTCTTGCAAATAAGGCCTTGGCCCTGGCCTTGGCTGGAAATAAGAATGGGCATTAGCACACAGCAGAATGAATAGAGGTGATATAAAGTTGCATCCAATAGATTGTACATCCAAAATATTATATTTCTAATAATAGTAAGGGGGTAACAGAGCTGTTTGCCCCATTTTAAAGAAAGCTTGATAGATCGATAACGAGTGGCAAGCAAAACCAATATGGTACAATAATTTTTTTAATGAGCAACTTCACAAGCCAGTTACTCATTTTGAATTGCCAAGTTTCTGTATCCAACTGATACCCTGAGCATTTCCCTCTTTGTACTTTGTAATACACATTCCTTTTTCCTTCTTCCATCTACTAATTCTTGCAAGTCTCTTTCTCAAATCTTAAAATATGGGATAAAAGTACCAAAATACTATCATAATTATAGGACTTGTATACAATAATTTTCATATATTCTTAAAATAAATATAAAATGGACTATAGGAGCCACCAAGATCATAAATGAGCGGCAAGGTCTGATAATTTACAAAAGATTGTAAAAAGGTATCCATTCAACTTAAGGAAAATAGCACATTCCAACCCCATGGTATCATCGTTCCTTTTGGTTTTGGCCACAGACTGCTTAGTAAACAAAAGGAAGTTTCTGTTAGTCAAATCAGATGCTCATCTGTCATGAGCATAGAAAATGAGAATGTAACTCCAGTGGCAAAACTGATAGTAAGGCAGAGGTGACAAGAAAATAATATTGCAGAACTTGACAGAATTGCCATCACCTACATGGTATATGTGCAAAGGGTAGAAGCCTAATTAAATCAAAAGTAAGCAGGACGGAATGGGACCACTCTTGATTCATGCCTTATTGCGATAATAGTGATAAAAACTAAAGAACTAGGGCCCCATTTGGCTTTCATTCCGTGCATGGGGACGACTTCCACAAGCCATGTTGAAGAACCATTGTTAAAGAACACAAAAACAAAAAAACGTCGGTATTGGAATGTACAACATATCTGAGATCTTTCATAGCTTTGTTGCCCCTACAACAAAGAGGTAAATTTGACATAAACAACAAAACATCATGTAGTGCACTATTAAGTTGGAACTATTACGGGCATGCCAGAGCGAAACGGAGGAACTCCAGGGTGTTTCAATGGGCATGAGCTTCTAATTCTCATTCAAGAGAAATAGTTCTATCCTATGTTACATGGACTTGGATGCAGGTGTGTATCCAGGAGTCGGATTTGTCTAAAACCCCTGAAATTTAGGATAAAAGGGATCAGAAGAGAAGTGTCCAAATTAGGGTATGGATTCAGCAATGTTTTAAAGTAAACTATATATGTGTATATACTTATATGTATGTGTATATACATATTAAATTTCTGAGAAAAAGTATACATAATATTCATGAGAAATGTCCCCATTTACTGTTATTACAATCATTATAAAATTCAGTTACTTTTTACTGCGAACAACGTGAGTGTAATTATTAGTAAAAAAGAGTGTTAATTCCTTGTTATATAGTGATAAAAATACTCCTATTTTAAGAATCTAGGGCAGCTAAGAAGAGGAATACTATGCTTAAGAAGTCCTACTTGAATGAATTAGGATAGCTAGGAAAAAGAATATTGAGTCCATAACTGTTGTTGCACTTGGAAAGAGGAACCAACAGTCAAGGAGTCCTGATGACTATCGCGACAGTTGAAGCAACAAACAGGTACACTCTCTTATGATTGCAACAATCAAGCAAATCTTCTTCTTCTTCTTATGATTGCGACAGTCAAGCAACCATTCTTCTGCTTCTTCAATTAGTCCCGAGGACTATTGCGACAGTTGAAGCAAACAGGTACACTCTCTTATGATTGTGACAGTCGAGCAAACCTTCTTCTACTGCTGCTGCTGCTGCTCTTGGAAAGAGGCATCGACAGTCCATGAGTCCTGAGGGCTATCGCAACAGACGAAGCAGCAAACAGATATGCTCCTCTTCTTCATGACTGCGACAGTCAAGCAAACATTCTTCTTCTTCAGAGCAATCAATGGTGATGATTCAAGCAATCCTTCTTGTTCTAAGGAGGAATCAACAGCCAAAGCAGCAAAAAGGTACACGTTGTCTACATGCCACGTCAGGCAGAAAATGGCCACATCCGACACAGATCTCATACCCGCACCTGTGTTGTGTTGTATCGACACGAATACTTTAGGGTACTGAGTCCATGTAACATAGGTAATAGGTTCTCCCTATTGTTAACAAAACACCGCTTTTATTCTTGGAATGAAATCCAAGAATGAGAATCAGCGAAAATTATTCCTAGAAAGAGCGTTAAGTGCCTCCTAAATGCTTCCTACTCCCATAGCATGGTTTTAAATTTTTGTGCAATTTCATGATATTTCCACAACGTTCTGCATTTTGTAGGGGGGTGTGAGATGGCTATACAAAACATTTGCATCCTTACATTTTAGCCAGAATAAATGATACTCCAGCCGAAGTTTTGCACGTCTTAATTGGGAGAAATTAATAAAGACCTCATATAAGATTACAAAGTTTCCTAAGGAGTAGTTTGGAAAAGATATAAATACCATCTTGCAAACCAAGGAAAGCAAGTGTATTGGTTGAGAGAGCTGAAGTTTTCAATAAGTCTTTGTAGGGGAAATGGTTATGGTTGTAGCACTTTGGGGAGGAAAGGGAGGGGCTGTGGAGGACTATTAATGCTGCCAAGTATGGGTTTTGGCCAGGTGGCTGGACATCTGAATCTTACAATGGTATATACGAGGTGGGACTATGGAAGGCTATCTGACTATCTCCAATGTCTTTTGAGGAGTTCAATCGGAGTGTTAGCTTCAAGGTGAGGACTGGTGATGGGGTAAAGTTTTAGACTGATCGTTGGTGTGAAGGAACACTCCTTGGCGTTCGATTCGCAGATTTATTTCAATCTCCTGGGCACAGGAAGCCTGAGTTTTTTTTTTGATAACTGATGAATTGCATAGAAAGGGTAAAACAGAGAAAGTACAGACCCCATTGCTTAAGAGATGAATCTTAAGTAATGGAAAGAAGACAATAAAAATTTACACCAACTCGATCACCATAATCTCAAACACCAAAGATCACCCCACTCCTCACAATACAAGTCTACACAATCGGGCCAATGATGTCGGAATCCCCTCAAACATATCACTCTTCTCCCTCCCCCTCGAATGGCCCCCCTCGACATGAGTTGGAACGAGACATTCCAACCCGCAACCCTTGCAAAAGGACCAAGCCAGACGGACTAAGTGAGTAAACCTCTAATCACACTACTCCTGCCTCAACATCCATGCCATTATAGGAGACGACGAACCCTTCACAATCAGATCATAGTACCCCTGAACTATAGCATGTCTCAAACCGGTCACTAAAGCTACCAACCCAGCTCTCACCACCTCAACCTCCCCTCCAGGACAAAAATAAGCAAATAATATAACACCCTCACTGTCTCAGAAAATACCATCAACACCAGAAGGACTCGGTTGGTCTAGCGTTAAGCACAAAAGTTTAACTTAACCCACCCAAAACCTAGAGGAGACCAAATTAATACCAAATTGTGCACAACTGTCACTCATTGAGATCAAATACCACTCTCTCGTGATATTCGCCACTGAGACTCCAACAAATTGACTCCTCACGGACGCCCAGAAAGCCATGGACACCATAATCCCCTCAATCACACACAATGTCGAGGAGGAGACGTCCTAGAATATCTTCAAGTTACATTCTCTCCAAATGTGACATAGTGCAGTCTGAAAAACCCGACAATACATAATACATCCCCTCTCAGTAAGGCCCAACAACCTCCACTGATCCAGCATATGAAAAAAACCTCCCAACATCACCCAAGACCTCCCAATAATGCTCACAAAGAATCTCCATATCTCAAAAGCCATAGGGCAATGTAAAAACAAATGATTTACAGACTCCTCTCCGCTGCATAAGAAGCACATATGTGGTGAAAGAGCCATGAACCTCCTCCTTTGGAGCATGTCCGCTGTGTTGATCCGATATAACAATGTAGACCATACAAACGCCCTAACTCTAGGTGGAACAGGAGAATACCAAATAGGTTGGGAAGAAAAAGGAATGGGAGGCCCAACTCTGTTAGCTCTAAACTAGTTGAAGAAAAATTGACATGAAGATAGACCCCCTTAGAATCTGGAATCCAAATCCTCTTGTCCAGCCACTCTTGGCTCAGAAAAAAATCTCAAACAGACTCAAACAAAGAGGCCATCTCCCCCACCTCAACATCCCTAATATTCCTATGAAAGGGGAGATTCAATGTAAGGCCAGACCCAGAGCAAGAAAGAACCTCACAAAACAACAAATACTTAACCTGATTCACTCTAAAGACCCTAAAAAAATGAAGAAACAAAGGCATATCCCCAATCCATAGATCATAGCAAAACAAAACCGAAGACCCACTCCCCACCATGAAATGAACCATAGAAAAGATAAGGGGAGCAAGAGATAGAATAGCTTTTCAAGAACTAGCCGCCAAAATTCTTGCGTTTAGATTAACATCCCTACCATTTGTTTCAATCCCATACTTGCTAACAATCACCTTGCACCATAGATTCTCGCACTCATCATTGAACCGCTAAAGCCATTTAGCCAAAAGAACCACATTCCAGTCCATAGTATTTCCCAAGTTCAACCCGCCATTGTCCTTATCGTTGCATACTACTTCCCACTTGACTAGATGGTCCCTACTCTAACCATTGCCCTCCCACAATGGTCAGAGTAATGGGGAACTTTGGAGAAGTAATGTGGATTTAGAAGACTCCCCATTTGATAGAGTTGGAGGAGATGGCGTCCCTTTTTGCTATTCTACAATCAACTAGGATTAGTATTATCCCGGATTCAACAATATGGAATTTGGGAAGTATTGGCAAGATTATAGCTCAATCCCCCTTTCCTTCTTTGAACCTGCTTGGTGATTGGAGGGGCCCAGTGAAGCTGATAAATATATATATGGTGAATATTAACGAAGATATCATTAATAATCAAAGAGAGGGGAAAAATAAGAAAGAGAAACACACACAGACACACACAAAGAAAAGGATAATAAAAAACCCATGAAAATGGAAAAAACCTCCCACAATAGCATGAACATTCCCCGCCATAGAATCAATCCCCTATCATATAATTTGTTAACACTCCATTAATCACTGCCTCTCTAGTCACCCTTTCTTGGCTTAACCTATCAACCAAGTTATTAGCAGACCTGTGAACATGATAAAAAGAAACACTCAATCTTTAGCTAAGACCTTTAATCACCCCAACATGATGTGCAAATCTCTAGGAACAAGTCGCTAACCGGTGGAAGCCAAGAAATCACAATAGCCGAATCCTCCTCCATCTTGAGATCGGACACCGAAAACAACTTCCTCTCTAAGCCCAAAAAGTAAAGCATGCAGCTCAGCTCTCACGCGTCACCGTCATCAATAGGGCCAGAAAAAAAATGAACAACTATCCCCATCCCATCTCTAAAACCCCAGTGGAAGCCGATTTAAAAAGTCCCTAATCCTTTCAAAGTGGGTTTTTTTATCTGAACAGCCAATTTAGACAAGATCCTCACTATGGATCACCTTTGCAATAGGAATTGGGTGATTCCTAATCGATGTTGTATGTGCAATCAGCATGCTCAATAGATGACTCATCTTTACAGGTACGGGATTTCTTCTCGAGCAAATTCAAATTATGTTGTTCAATTCCCAAAACTTGTTAAAGGAGCCGAATAGTTGGGGCTGGCAGAAACCTTTGTTGTGGAAACTATGTCCTTTTGCTATCTGTTGGACATTATGAAAAGAAAAACAGGATTTTTTTTTTTTTTTTTTTTTTTTTTTTTTTAATGGAGGGGAACATAACATCAAAGCAATTATATCTAGGGCCTTATTGGTGCTATTCTTTTGGGCAGTTAATCTTCCAGGATTTAGGAGGTCTTTCTCAAACTTTGTACAGAATTGGGATCTTATTTGAGCGCTGCAATGAGAAAAAGGGAGGTAGGAGGAGAGTAATACCCATATCATTTTATTTTATTTCTTTTAATAAATAAGAGTGATACCCATATCATAGCCGACAGTTTACACACTTTGTGCACATAGGTTATGGTAGATTTGCATTTTGTTTACATTATATGTAACTTGCAACACCTGCTATTTACATATGTTAATACATTATACTTTTACCGATCTAGAGAGACAGAGAGAGAGAGAGATTACAACTATAAACGAACAAATGCCTCATTTCAACTAATTAGAGTCAGTGACACAATTCTTATTCTCCCATCCTCATCTCTTAAAAATCAAGCTTCAATCAAGTTGTATGCTTTCATAATTCCTATCATTTCTCACAAATTCCATCCAAGGCCTTTTTTCAGTCTTCATGTAATCCCAAATCTCCAATATGCACCCTCTCACACCTTCTCACAAGCACCTCCCTAGGCCACCATTCTACATGCCGAAAACATCTTAACCTACTTTTCTTTGTCTGATGTCTTATTGGAGCTATTCTTACACTCTCAGATATTTTCATTCCTTGTCCTTCCTAGTCATTACATACATTCATCTTAACAGCAACATTAATCCTATGAATATGTTGTTTTAGTATTGCCAACATTCTACTCCATTAATCATAGCAGGCCTAGTAGTTACCTAATAAAATTTAAATTTCAGCTTGAGCAGAATACGTTGGCCATATAAGTGTTTGTGAGTAACAGGGGAGGGGGAGAGAGAGAGAGAGAGAGAGAGAGGAATTTAAAACAAAAATGAAGAATAAAGCCATATAAAAGATGGTTGAGTGCCTAAAATACCTTAATCTCTTAGATATAACATGAGCAGGTCATCGTCCGTATACTGTTTTAATACAGGAAGGCACCGATGA
Source organism: Pachysandra terminalis (assembly GCA_031762675.1). Taxonomy (NCBI): domain Eukaryota; kingdom Viridiplantae; phylum Streptophyta; class Magnoliopsida; order Buxales; family Buxaceae; genus Pachysandra; species Pachysandra terminalis. The sequence goes on from JAUPMG010000004.1 coordinate 16,022,623, forward strand.
AGGTAGAAGGTTCTAATGGGGGAGGAAGTCCAAAAGGAAATTGGTTGAAATTTGAAGAAGCACGGCTTAAAGGAACATGCTCTCAAATTCACAAATAAAAATATAACTTGAGCAAATACTAGAAATGTCAGATTTACTATCTCTAGGGTAAGTTACTATATCCACATATTAGGATCTAAGTGTCAAATTGATGCACCTTTCATTACAACTATAAACATCTGCCCATACTTTGTCCTTCAGTATTATATAGAAATTCCTAACCGGCAATATTTCACGTTTAAGTATTTTTAGGTTATGTCCAGCTCAAATGGGCGGCATTTAAATACTGTCATTATCCAAGATTATCATCCTTCAGGAACAAGTGAGCTTATAGAGGGGTTGATTACAAAAGTGAAAAAAGAAATAAAAAATAAAAAAAGGAATACACGCAAACAAGGGATGCCTTGTGTTATATGGTATTTCTCAGAGTTGGAAAATCACTTGGCCAATATCCATATTACAATGACTCATCTAAAAAATGCGTATATCAATTAACAATGAGCATCTGATAAGAGAATCAGCTAGCCATAGTAAACCTTTACTGAACTCTATACAATCAAGGCTTCCAATTTCCAGTAACAGGGGCGATCAGAAAATAGATTGGTAATCAATTAAAGATTAAAGCTTGTGACATTAAATCAAGGCCAGATGGCAGAATGCTCAACATTATTATCAAAAAATATAACAGATCACATACAACATATCTGCATTTACCTACCTTAAGACCTCAAATGCACAAGAGGTATGTAACATATTAAAAGAAACATTCAAGATATATTTGGATGAACCTCATAGAAATATAGAACTTTCTATACACTACCAAAATACACGATCATTGCCACAATTTAAGGCTATATTTTCCCTATATGAATTACGTAATAAGTGAAATGCATTTTACTCCTCTCACACACGCAAAACTGACTAGAACACTTAACAACATCCCAGGCTTCCAGCCAAAGCCTCATTCAGCAATGGGCCAGAATCAGTTTAACTTTCATTTCATATGAAGCACGTATGAATATTTTTTCCTTTCTTCCCCATCTACCTTCTTCATGCAAACAATTGGCAGGTTATAAAGGAAAAAAACAAGGGGGGAGGGGGAGGAAATAATGATTAGAAACCAGAAAACCTGAAACCCCGACGAGAATCTCTCCTGTAAGGTGCTTCACGATTGGGAAAACGTTCATTGCGGGTCCTGCGGCCCCGTGGGCTCCTGCTCCTGCTCCTGCTCCTGCTGCTTGGACTCATCTTCAAACTTCGTTTCACACAAACCACCACTGATCTGAAGAAATACCACCACAACCACTGTTGCTGCTTCCTCCCTGTCCACATTGCAACCATATACCCAAAACCTCCATCAGTCCATATCAAACCCTCTATTTTTCCCATCAAAATAAAAACATCACACTCCAACACTGCAGCAAACCACGATGTCCAAATCACAAATCACTCACACACCATTACCTTGGCACCTTGCTCACATCTTCTCTTAAAATACTTCTTCGATAAAAACTCAAGTATCTCTTTAACATAGGCAATACCCAAAAAGACCATCAAATCAAACTAGATTAATATAAAAATGCATGCGAACACCAACTGCGTAACTAATCACCCAACAAAAGATCAAACCCCTTTCTCAATTCCACACACATATCCCCCATCCACTGCCCTTTTGAGATAAAGATGATTTAATTATTGTCATAAAAACATAGAGTGATTTATCTTCAACCTCAAATTAAAAGGCTTGATAACAACTCCCATTGAAAAAGGATAAATAGCCTGACAAAAGCAAAAATAAGGAATTTTTTTTTTAAAAGGGCATCTCTTCTATTGATTATTTCCTTCAAAATAAGTTCTCTACAAAAACAAAAATAAGGACTTTTTTTAAAAGCCCTTTCTTCTATGATTATTCCTTCAAAATAAGTTCTCTTTGCATATGCATATAAACTGCAAACAAATAAAAACTCGCTTTCTACACCAAGCTTGCGTGCAGCCTCAGATCGTTGTACACCCTCCTCCCAAGGCAAACAAACAAATAGGCTCCGTTTGTTTCGACGTAAAATGTTTTCATATGGAAAATATTTTACAATATAAAATGTTCTCAGGAAAATTAGAATATTTCAGCTATTTGGTTGGAAGTTAGAAAAGAGAGAAAAATCATTAGCTTCACTTTATTATGTTCGGAGTACATGAAAATATCTACAAGAAATGACTTGCAAACTTGCTATCATCTTTTTTGTTAATACGAACTCACTAAATACCCAATAGGTTCAAATGGGTAAGCAGTTCGAGTCGGATTTTGTTCTCTTTGATAGTGCTTTGGTGGTAATATCGTCGTTTTGGTTGGTACGTTGTAGTGGTGGTGCCACCGTTGCCACCAAAATTGGTGGTACCATCGTTGTCACCAAAATTGGTGGTGCTGGTGGTAACAACAATTTGGTGGTGCTATCGTTATTGGAGGTGATGATTTTTTGTTAGCGCCAACAGTAGTGGTGCCGCCAACAGTGGTGATGTTACCGGTGAAAATGATACCGGTGGCAATGATGATATGGTACTAGTAACATTATTATATGTAATATCCATATAAAAAAAAGAATGGTATGCCACCACCACTTGTGGTGGTGGTTCAACCACCAGAGTTGATGATGGTAGTGGTGGTGCCCCGTTATTAGAAGTGATAGTGACAACGATAATGTGGTATTGATGAACATGTTGTAAGTGATGGTATGCCACCATCAAAGGTGGTGGTGGTGGTTAAACATGTCGGTGATGGCTTTGATAAAACAAAATGAAAAAAAAACCTTAGTAGTGTTGAATCTACTCAATCTTATCCATTAAAAAAATCTACTCAATCTTGATTTTCTGAAAAATGACATGCAGAGTTTCGAAAAGTACGTCACTTTTCAGAAAATTGTCTCATTTTTTTAAAATGGAATACATGTAGATATAGTTTGACATTGAAACACACACTCGAAAAACACATTTTCCACTGAAAAAATGTTTCGCATCCTATTTTACATTGAAAAAAACGGACCCTAAGGCATGCAAAGCTTATAAAGCGAAATCAGTAAAAAGAGGGGGGGGGCAAAAAATTAAAAAGTAAATGTGTGGGTGAAAAAAAAATTAACGAATCCCCACTGGCTCCCTCGATTAGGAATAGTTTTAACAGAAAACCCAAAATCTTCCTTTCCACCCCTAAACGGAATTTCCTGATAGAAACCCTAATATCCCGTTACAGATTAAATAAAAAACCCTATAAAATAGACTAGAATAATCAACCGCTCTGGTTCATCGCGCAAGAGAATTCAATCGTATACTATTTCTATTTCACAAACCAAAAGTCCAAACGAATCCAAGGAAAAAACACCAAAAATCAGCTACAGAAACATCGATCTACATGTTACAGACAGATCAAATCCATCATGCATTCAATACCTTTGGTGTTAGGAGATTAAACTTTCAAAGGAGAGATCATGTTAAAAAAACAAAAAAAAAAAAAAGCAAAAAAGAGGACTTAAAATTTCGGACCTTCGAGATCGGGACTTCTAAAGCTTCCTTCCTCGGAGCTTTATCCAGAAAATAATAGAAGCGCCCTTCGTCGCGATAAAAGGACGAGGAACAAAGAAGGGGTCTCTTTCTGTGGAGAAGATATGATTATAAATAGTGGGTGGCTTTAGTAAAACCGCATTACGCCAACGCTTAGTAACTTTGTAAGGCACCGTGAAGGTAATGTCCCGTGAGTAGCGGTGGCAGGTAGCCGGAAGGTCTGCCGGACCTGAGGGTAAGCTTGAACCGGTCCACAAATCATACTTTTATATATTTATGCTAGTATACAACACGGTCGTTGCACGTGGTGTTCGAAATAAATGATTTTAAGAAAAAATAATTGTTTGGTAATATATTTTAAAGCAATTTTTAAAAAACAAAAAATTTTAATTAAGAAGCAACAATTCGTTGCTTTCAAAAATTTGCTTCTTTACTTTCACAAAAATAAAAAGAAAGCTTTTAAAAATTAATTAAACCACCACCACCACCACCGCACTATAACCACAACCACAACCACAACTACCACCCCACCCCCACCACACCACCACCACCGCACTATAACCACAACCGCCACCACCACCACCACCACCACTGCCACCACACTACAACCAGAACCACCACCCCACCCCGACAACCACAACCACCACCACCCCACTACAACCACAATCACCGCCTCCACCACCACCCCACCACACGACCACTCCACCACCACTACCACTACCACAACCCCACCACTACCCAACTACCACCACCACCCATCCGACCACTAATTATAGAGAAGTATAATTTAAAATAATAATATATTATAAAAATAATAATTTATTAGCTTACTGCTACCAAACATGCTTTTTTGCTTTTCAATAGTATAACAAAGATTTACCAAATAGTTTTGATTAATAAAAATATATTTTCAAAAGCATGGAATTTGCTTATGCTTTCTTGCTTCAGAAAGCAAGAAAGCATAAGCATTACCAAATGCAGCTATAGTTATGTCGTATAGGTTTTATCACTATATATAAGATCAAAACACAATTTAAACGTTTTTTCACCATTAAAATCTTTTTTTATATATTTGTTGACAAATTTTAAATAAAAAACTGATTCATCTTAGACTTATATATCCCCACCATTTATCTACGAAGATATATTTGATTTGAGTATTGATAAAGTCATAAAAAATAAAAATAAAATTTTGATTAATGAAATGAAATTATATCCTATACTTAAAACCATTTCATCGATAGTATCAAAAGAGGAATTTTCTACAAATCAAATCATTGTTGTCCATCGTGATTTATGAAAAATGACTGAATCGTGTAGTCTTTCAACTTTTTAGCTTTCCAATTCCAATTTTAATCAAATTTTCAAATATTGTAGTTTCAATTCAAATGACGAACTTATGGAGAAAACTTACATACAAAACGGCTTAAAAAATGCATAAATAAGGATATTAGAAAAGATAAAAGTAACACTAATTATGATGTGACTAAGAAAAACAAAAATCAAACAATTTATTAGAATTCTATTTTTTATGAAGTTAATGAATTAAACGATCTTCGAAGATATAATTATAATAACAATATCAATGATAATAATTAACAATATTAGTAGCATCATCAACAACAACAACAACAACAAATAGTTTAATTTCATAGAATTTGAGAAGTCCCATAAGCATTAAAGGAGTTATATAAGTTGCCAATAGCAGTTTCATTCACATCACTTATCTATTTCAAATATTTAATTAGATAATAATTATATTTTAGATAATTTTATCAAGAAATATAATTATAATTATTTTGACTCTATTGCACTTCCATAATTATAAAGATATAATAGATTTAAGTAAAAAAAGAGGAAACCTTTTTAATTTAAATTTTTTAGTGATTGGTAAAGGAAAATAGTTAACTAAAATAACTAAATAATTTTCTATTTAGGAATTGTGCGATTCAATGAACATGACATTATTTTTTTAATTATGTGGGTCACTAAACAATATAGCAATATTTTTTAATTATGAAATACATAAAGTTAAGGGATTGCAACGAACAACGAAACACAAATTCTGTAGTATCTATTTATTTTATAGATTTGATATAAAGAAAAGCTTAAAAATATGCAAGCATGAGAATCTAAGTTAAATTTGAGCACCATAAAAAAAATGAAAATAAAATCTATAAATAAATTATTATTTTCTATTTTGAAAGACACCATTCATACCTATCACAGAAAATCCCATGAAGCATTTGTTTATCAAGCAATCGTCATTAATCTCTTAAACAAAGGTGTAAAACTGTAACAGAGATGGATGGTCTATTTATATAGACTATAAATTAATTTTATTGATTTGACTTTAATATAATTATGTATATAGGAGTTACAGAATATCAAGGGTTAGTGATTTTATTTTAATGTAGTTTAGATATAACTATGTATGCACAAGTTATGAAATATGAAAGGTTAGTGATTTTATTTTTATGTAATTATACATTCATAGAATAAAAGTGCTACATAATACCAAGGGTTAGTAATTAGATATTAATATAATAAAATCTAAATAATATGTAAGAGTTACAGAATATCAAGGGTTGGTGATTTGATGTTAATGTAATTTAGGTATAATTATGTATATACGATTTATGGACTACGAAATTTGAATGATTCTATTTTTATGTAATTATATATAAATAGAATAAAGGTGTTATATAATCCCAATGGTTAGTAATTAGATTTTAATATACTGAAATCTAAATAATATGTAAAAGTTACAAAATACTTAGTGATTTGATTATAATGTAATAATATTTAAATAGTATGTAGGTGTTACAGAATACCATGGGTTGGTGATTTGATTTGAATGTAATGATATAGGGAAAAAAACATAAATAATACATATGATCAGTTTACATCACATGTATTAATTGATTAATGGGTATTAAAGTATATCAATGGAAATGAAATTAAGATGGTGACATAACTTTACCCAAAAAAAAAAGATGGTGATAGAACTTTATATATTGACCATATAATAACCTTTAAAGTTGACTTTTACTTGTATAACATTAAAATTGTTCAAAATTATTCCGTATTTAACTCATTTCATATATTGAAATGCAACCATGAGATAATAAAGCAAGAGACAGAATGTGAATATCTATATTATCAGAATTCAAACTACCTCATTGACGAAGTTGTTTGGTTTGAAACTTGAAAAATGCAGAACATGAATGAGAGATTTAAAAGTTATAAAAGTCATAACGTTACTACAAGTAAGAGGGAGCTTCAAAAGGCATTGAAAAACTATTAAAGTTGTAACTCTTATAGCCCTTAAGATTCTTATTACCAGTTAAAAGGTTATATTGATTTAACTATGAAATTTAACTGTAATTAATATTTCAGGTATACTTATAAAGGGGGTATTCAAGAGATACAGTATAATTAATGATGAATGTACTAGAGTTAATTTTTTTGATAACTTGGGTGTCCAGGCCTTAGGCCCGACTAAGCCCAAGTAGGAGGCTTGCGCAGCAACCCACCGCCACGACCTCCCACTTAATTCCGAACTTGCCCAACTGGGGAATCGAACTTGAGACCGTGTGCCTAACCCACACAATCCCCTATTCGCCCTTACCAATTGAGTAACCCGGGGTAATAAATTAGAAAAAGCTTTTGTATTGACAACAGTAACCTTATGAAAGTGAATTTTTAATAGATCAGTATACAACACGTGCGTTGTATGTGGTGTTTGAAACAAATGACCTTTAAGAAAAAAAATACGTAATATAATTAAGGTATTTCATTATGTTGCATAGGTTTTATCACTGTGTATAAGGTCAAAGCACAATTTAAACCCTTTGTCACCCATTTAAAATCTTTCTTATATAATTTTTGACAAATTTTATATAAAAAAAACTGATTCAATTTTATACTTATATATCCCCTCCATTTATCTACGAACATATAATTGATTGGATTATTGATAAAGCCATAGAAAATAAAAATAAAATTTTGATTAATGAAACGAAATCATATCCTATACTTCATTAAAACTATTTCAGCGATAGTATCAAATATAAACTTTCTAGTAATATCAAGTTAGTGTCGCCCATCGTGATTTATGAAAGATGGCTGAATCACATAGTCTTTTAATTTTTTAGCTTTCCAACTCCAATTTTAATCAAATTTTCAGACATTGTAATTTCAATTCAAATGACGAACTTGTAGAGAAAACTTATACACAACATGACTGAAGATATGCATAAATAGGAATATTAGAAAATATAAAAGTTACACTAATTATGATATGATTAAGAAAAAATTAAAATCAAATAATTTATTAGGATTGTAAAATTCTATTTTTGATGAAGTTAATGAATTAATTGATCTTCAGAGATACAATTATAATAACAATATCAATGATATTAATTAACAATATTAGTAACATCATAAACAACAACAACATCAAATAGTTTAATTTCATAGAATTTGAGTTGCCAATAGCATTTTCACTCATATACCTTATCTATTTCAAATATCTAATTAGATAATAATTATATTTTATGTAATTTTTATCAAAAAAATTAATTATAATTGTTTTGCCTTTATTGCACTTCCATAATTATGAAGATATGATAGATTTAAGTGAAGAAAGAGGAAACCTTTTTAATTTAAATCTTTTAGTGATTGGCGAAGGAAAATAATTAACTAAAATAACTAAATAATTTTATATTTATGAATTATGTGATTCAATGAACATGGCATTATTTTTTAATTATGTGGGTCACTAAACAATGAAACATTATTTTTTAATTATGAAATACATAAAGTTAAGGGATTGTGACGAATCATTGAGAATGATGCTAGTGGGAAATTGTATCCCATATTGTAATGGCTCTTGCCCCCCTGTTTTCCTCTCTTTTTATTGAATTACTTACCTTCACAAAATAAAAAAATAAAAATATTCTGTAGGCAGATTTAATATAAAAAGAAAAACTTAAAAATTAGCAAACGTGAGAATCTAAGCTAACTTTGAACACCATAAAAAATATGAAAATAAAATCTATAAATAAATTATTATTTTTTATTTTGAAAGCACAACTCATACCTATCACAGAAAATCCCATGAAGCACCTGTTTTTCAAGCAATCATCATCAATCTGTTTAACTAAGGTGTAGAATTCTAACGGAAATGGATGGACTATTTATTTAGAGTATAAGTTAATTTTATTGAATTGACTTTATTATAATTATGTATATAGGAGTTACATAATTTGATTTTAATATAATTTAGATATAATTATGTATATAGGAGTTATAGAATATGAAAAGTTAGTGATTTGATTTTTATGTAATTATATCTAAATAGTATAAAGGTGTTACATAATACCAAGGGTTAGTAATTATATTTGAATATAATAAAATTTAAATAATACGTAAGAGTTATAGAATATAGTAATTATATTTTAATATAATTAAATTTAAATAATATGTAAAAGTTACAGAATATCAAGGGTTAGTAATTTGCGTTTAATGTATTATAGTTAATTAATTAGAGAAAGTTTTTGTATTGATAAAATTAACCTAAGTGACTTTTTAATAGATCGTTCAATTGCATTAGGCCAATATTATCATTGTAATGACAAAAGTTGGGACAAAAAAGAGGACAAAAGTGGGGGGTGGGGGGGAAAGGATGACAAAAAAGAATGGTTTTTGCTTTTAGGAGCAGTAGAATTTAGGGCTTTTTGTATTTATACCCCTGTTTATGGTATATTTGTATTTGTACCCTTGCATTTTGTATATTTGTATCTATCCTCCTCTATTATCATAATTATTGCATTTGCACATCTGACGTTAGTTACAAAGATTGGACCGATCCGGTTTGGATCGGCCAGTCTGTACCAGGATCGGCCAGGACCGGTTCGATCCCAAGCCACGATACAACTATCGTATCAAGTGGCTTTGGATTGGACCGGTCCAACCGATACCGATCCGGACCGGTCAATCTAGACCGATCCAACCAATACAAAGTTTTCTTTTTTTATTTTAATTTATAAAACGAACGATCCAATAGGTATTGATGATTAGTCAATTTGGAAATTGATTTAATCCAATCATATTTTGACAATTGACAAGTGGCAAGGTCAAATATGTAATTACATACAAAGAAGGTGTAAATTTGAATCTCGAATATTGCCTGAAAGTATATTTCGATGAAAGCCCACTCTGGGAGAATTATCTCGAATTTAGCAACATATTTCGAAGTCCTATTCGAAAATGGATTTCGAATCACATATTCGAAAGTGAATATGAAAGCATATTTATGTTAACCACCATCAGTAATTCGAGGATATACCTCAAAATAGCCAGTATTTAATGTTTCGAGAAGACATCTCGAAACAACCAGTATTTAGTATTTCGAGGATACATCTAGAAATAAACAGTTATCTTTTCAAAGTCATTGATATTCTGAAACACCTTTCGGGATAATCATTTTAATGACTCGAAAGTCGTTCACTTATACATAGGAGGAAATAAATCTTAAACTTTTAGGAATGAAGGGCCAGAGAGATAAGTCTTGTCAAGACCCTCGAAGATCTTGAAGCATTAAAAGACTTTAATCAATACAGAACTATAATGTATCATTACTTTTATAACGTCATACTCGTTAAATTAACCAAACGTTGTGAAAGCATTCATTGAAACGTTACATATTGAATTAGACGTTTTGATATTGA
>JAUPMG010000004.1:16033041-16057767 GCA_031762675.1 Pachysandra terminalis
AACTGATTTGGGTCCAATTTCCCTTGATCAGGATTGGTCTCCAAAATTGTCTCTGCATTAATAAATTAAGCATAATTCAGATAATTAAAATATAAACAATGGTAATAAAGAATTGGTAAATTCTATGTAAAATGAAGAGTTTAATATGAGAAAGTATCAGATAAGTCATGCAATTAAGGGTATAATATGTGGTATTTCATGACTTATCAGGGGCCACACAGGTTTTCACAAAACTCTTAAAAGGATAACTGGGCACACATGAGGAAGTTGATTAGGAAATATGTGAGAGAATGTGACGTTTGTCAACGTCACAAGGCCGAGAATTTGGCCAATCCGAGTCTCTTACAACCACTCCCTATGCCAGAGAAGATGTTGACAGACATATCTCTTGATTTCATTGAAGGATTACCCAATAGCAACGGGAAAACGTCATCTTCGTGGTGGTAGATCAATAGCCCAAATATGCACACTTCATGGCCATTCCTCATCTGTATACAGCAAGTTCGGTGGCATAAATTCTCATGGATAATGTTTTCAAACTACATGGGATGCTCCAAACCATTGTAAGTAATCGAGATGCGACATTTATAAGTTTATTTTGGCAAGATATTTTTAAACTACAGGGAACCAAGTTATACATGAGCACGTTTTAACATCCACAACTGGACGGCCAGACTGAAGTGGTCAACCGGTGCTTAGAAGATTACGTTGTTTCACAAGTGACAAGCCAAAATCATGGAGCCGTTGGATCATAATGGCAGAATGGTGGTACAATAAATCACATCGTTCTTCTTCTAAGATGACCCCGTTCGAGGCCGTGTATGGAGTTCAACCACCACAACTAATTTCATATATTCCAGGTACAACAAAGATCCAAGCCATGGAGGAGGAACTAAAATCAAGGGATCGAATTTTATTACTCTTAAAGCAGAATCTTCAAGGTGCTCGTGAACGAATGAAGAAGCAAGCAGATAAACATCGAATATATTGAGTTTTTGAGGAAGGGGATTGGGTGTTTGTATGGTTTCAACCTTATCGCCAAACATCTATAGCTGTGAGAAGATCGATGAAGCTAGCTCCTAGATTTTATGGCCGATTTAAAATCACAAAAAAATTGGAAGTGTAGCTTATTGACTTGATTTACCTTCGGATGCAAAGATCCACCCGATGTTTCACGTGTCCAAAATGAAGAGGAAATTAGGGGACCACGTTCCTGTACAAACAAAACTTCCTGAGTTCACAGATGATGTCCAAGTGGCACCAACACCTATGGTAATCCTGGATCGTCGGATGATCAAGAATGGTAACCGTACGGTTACAAAAATCTTGGTACATCGGCAAGGAATGTCACCGGAAGAGTCCACTTGGGAACTATTACAAAGATTTATGGATAAACACCAACAATCCAGCCTTGAGATTAAGGCTGATTTCATGGAGGGAGGAATTTGATACGTGCATTATTCATGCACGTAAGCACATCACTTTCATGCACCTCCATCTGCCATGTCATCATCTTCATGCAATTTCGTTTGCACATCCATCACTCTCTCATGCAACCATTGCCACCTCATCATCTCATGCAATCACTTCCACAAGTCATTTACATGAGAGAGATTATTTGTGTTAGTTATGTATTATCATTATTTACTTTTATGTTTATCTTGTAATGTATTGCTAGTAAGCAATTAGTAGTTATCCAATAGTGTTGGTATTGTGTGTGGATGTTTATGAAGGTCTTCGCAGTTCGTTAACTACTAAAGGAGTCTGTATATATCTAATGCTTTTGGATTTAAAGAGAACGTTGAAGTATGATCCTAATTCCTTTATTTAATTCTTGAGGTCTAACTGTCCCTTGAAGAATAGTCAAACTATCTCTTATATTCTAAGATTATTCATCATTACTCGTTCAAGGAAAACCAAGTTTAGGCCTCTTGGCCCCCTACGATCCTCAAGATTTTCAAAAGCTGACCCCATCTACTTGAATTTGAAATCCCCAAAACCATCTTCACCTTCTGCTCGTCAGCCCCAAAACCCTTCATTAAACTCCAATTTTCTATTCGTTTGACTACATCTGTCATGCCCTAAATCCAAGATGTATAATCTCAAGGATTTCCAAGGGAATGTTCGGATTCAACCCATGGATGCAGCCAAACCAATCAACCAACTCGTGGTTCAGCAGAGCATAACTATATACAGTGTAAGTCTCTTTAAATTAAAACCTTTCAACTAAAATTCAACATCCATAAATAGAATCCAACAATGGTTGAAGCTTACATCATTCATGCCCACTTGGGGTCAAAACAGAAAATAACAAATCCTGAATTCAAACAGCAACTAAATAGTTCTTAAGGCTACCACAACCTTATTCACGTCCTTCTAGCGTCTCCCGTCCCGGGTACATCATCACTCTAGGGATCCACCTATTTCAACATAGAGGTGAGCTTGGAGGCTCAATAGGAAAAGTCCAAAAAATCTACAATAACTACCTTCATAGTCATATAATAAATCATATTAATTCATGCAAGTCACAAAAAAATACTTACAACTTTAATCATGCAGTCATCATAGTCTTTAAGACAATATCATAATATTCATTTATCATCAACCTCATTACTGTCATGTCATTTTATTCATTCATATACCACAACAGTTACAAACAGAGTACTCACATGTCATAATCTACCTTATTATCATGTCATTCTCATTCATATACTGCCATCACCACAATAAACACAACTTGCTCAAAACACCAATATCCTCATGAACTTTGTCATGATACACATACATACACAACCTGTTCAGATACCAATATCCTTACGAACTCTGTTATGATATACATCACTTCACAAGGCTACCAATCTCATGGTTCCTTTTATACAGTAACATACCTCATTGTCATTTACCATTCAATTCACATACAACAATCAATCAACAAACCACATATCACACCATAACCTCAGTAACAATCACACATTACACCACTGTTCAATCCACAGTCACACACGAACAATGTAATTCATGCAAATGAACACAACACGAGCACACAGATGATGAATTAACACTCACAATCAAAAATGCAATGCAATATGAAGTTATGATACAAATGGCCTAGCCATATAATCAATCCCACATCTCCTCTAGGAAACCCTTGTTCCAAGAATGTGCTAAATCAACCATATCATATCTCTCTTATCTAAAGAGTACTGAAATCTCATTATCATTTTCTTTTAGGGGATACTGACCTAAGGTGGAAAATGTCACCATCTTTTCATTTCCTTTTAGGGGATAATACCCAGGGTAGAAATCCACCATATTTCCATTTCCTTTTAGGGGATAATACCCAAGGTAGAAATCCACCATCCACACAATCACACAATGAACTCATCTAGAGTCACTCATAAACATTCATTACCAGGTTACTTTAAGCATTTTTAGATTTTTCTATCCTTTGGTATTTTTGTATTTTTTTTATATTTGTACATTTTTAGAGATTTTCTAGGTTTATATTATCTTAGGATTTTATTAAATTGGCCAAATAGAATTAGAGCATGTAACCAGAAGAGAGTGGGTGCCTAACATCTTCCTACTCTTTTAACTAAACCTCCCTATCCATTCTGGTTACACCTTGTTTTAAATCTTATTTTTTGGGTCTATTTTGTAATTAAAAGGCAAACCCTTGGGTAACAATTCACACCTTAACACAATGGATGGTGGCGACTCCAATCAACCCGATTTACCTAGGGTCCACCTGAGCCGAGGTAATTTACAACTGGCGACTCTGCTAGGGACTTTCGGGTTTGAGCCATGGTTTAATTTTATTTGGCCATCCTATGATTTTTTTTTTTAAGTTTTTTGAATTTTTTTTATAGGATTTTAAGATTTCTTTAGGATTCTTTTTATATATAGGATTTTTAGGATTTTACTTTTGATTATAGCTTTGATTGGGCTTTCAATTTTATGTGGAATAGATTTTCATATGATTTAATTGTCTGGCATGGTTTAATTGTTCTAAGTGTCATATTTTATCTTGATTTGATTTTATTATCATTATCTTGGTTTGATATGGTATGTTTTGAATTAATTTATCCATGGTATTTTATCATGGTTTAATTGTTTGCTTTATGCATTAGGGTATGTTTAAATTGGCTTAAATTGCACACACTTGCACTCATAGCCCGATGAATTAAACCTGGATGTGTCTAGGTTCGCGCACCACTGTCGTTACCGAGGGAAGCGGGGCCAATAGCATCCACTCTAGTCATCAACCCTCGTATATAGATGATGAACGGTCTAGGCCACGTTAAGCTAATCTATTTTCATGCATATATGGAGTCCATTTGGTTTGGACCCATGGTCCAAACCCATATTTGTGTCCTGTGTCCCTAGCTTGGGTTCCCTAGTTGGACCTATAGGAAAAACCTATCCATTATGGTCGAGGGTCCATGACCCAAGACCCATTCATTCATAAAGAATCCATACCCATGGGTCCATGACCCACTTGTATAACAGGTTTGTGATTTTTGTGTGGTTTAATTATTTAATAGTCATATTTTATTTTGATTTGATTACATTATTATTATCTCGGTTTGATATGAGCTTATTTGAATTAATCATGCTTTAATTTATCCATGTTATTTCATTATTGTGGTTTAATTGAATAGTTTGGTGGATGAGGGGGTTATTTATTGAAAGGGTTTGATTCATGCATTATAGTTTGTATAAATTGGTTGCACACACACCACTTTGTAGTCCATTTGCATAGATCTATCTCATGTCACGTGAAAATTAAACTCGGATATGTGTATAGTCAGCGCCCTAAGATCGTTATCTTGGGAAACAGGACAGATAGTATCCAATCGATTGTCTCTACGGTTCGGGAATTGGTGAAACCGCCTATTAAACTCATATAGATGAATGAATGGTTGGGCCACTTAAGCCAATTTATTATAATGCATATATTTGAGTCCGTCTGGTTTGGACCCATGGTTTAAACCCGTGTCCGCTTTTTAGTCCACCTGAGGAGGAGTTCCCAGTTTGGCTCATTAGGCAAGCCTACCCATTTTGGTCTAGGGTCCATGACCCAGTCCAATGATAAAGAGTTCATATCAATGAGTTTATGACCCATTTGCATATAGGATGGGTACCCACCTATGTTACAGGAATCAACTATCCAGGCTCACATGAGCCCATAGGCCCAGATAGAGGTCTAGAAGGAAGAAGGATCGTGGATCATGGACCCAAAAGATCCAAAAAGATCCATGGACCTAAAAGATCCAAGAAGACACATGGACTCAAAAGATCCACATGGACCAAGAAGACCTATGGACCCAGAAGACACATTGACACAAAAGATCCAGAAGACCCATGGACTCAAAAGACCTAGAAGATCCAAATCCATATAAAATCCATAGAGCGTAAGGAATA
This sequence comes from Pachysandra terminalis, assembly GCA_031762675.1. Lineage (NCBI taxonomy): Eukaryota > Viridiplantae > Streptophyta > Magnoliopsida > Buxales > Buxaceae > Pachysandra > Pachysandra terminalis. The sequence continues at coordinate 16,038,466 of JAUPMG010000004.1, forward strand.
AAAAGTAGACTAGGTCTTCTTCTTTTTTGGCCCATAAAGGCCCAGTTGTACTTATTTATACATTCGGCCATAGAGGCACATTTGTATCCTTTATTAGCCTAAAGTAGTTTGGTCTTTCATAATAAAAGATGACTTAGATTATTATTATCTTGTGATTCTTGTTATATTTGGGGCACCCAAAAGTCAAAATTCTCTTATTTATTTAAAATATTTATAACTTATATTTTAAAACTCATATCAATTGGCTGACTTGGAATTCTTTTGAATTAAATTATATGATAAGTATGCTCAAGTTTGTATTATAAAGTCTATAGACCCCAAGCTTGACCCATTTTTTTTCTTCAAGTTTTTGAAATATCTTTTAAACGTTTTTGTTGGAATTCTTTTTGCATCCAACCATTTTCTATCTTGCATTAGTTCAAGTTTTTAAAAAAACTGTTAGTCTCCTAATTTAGAGAGCAATATTTTTGAAATATGAATAAGTTAATATTTTTCAAGCAATTTATAGTTTGCATCAAAATTAGATCCGTTGGATAGCTCTCATAAAAAACTATCTAATGATATCCATTTTTACGAACTTTTATTCGATAATAATTCATTATTATCAAATAAAATTTATAAGTTAGCAATATGATGTGTACATAAGTATTTTGTGTAGTTTTTATTTTATTTTTTATTTTTTTGGAAATGAAGTATTTCGTGTAGTTTGTTAGTAATAATTATACGAATCACATGTTTAATCCATACATATGATGCATAATGTATTAACAAATACATTTATTTTCACACACACATATATCTATATATATATATCTTTTATAATTGAAATAGGTGAGAACGGTTATTTTGAAAACTTAATCGTCACCTTAAAATAAATCAAAAGACAATATTATCCTTAAATATAGAGTAATATGCGGTTATCTCCTTTCACTATTATTTGAATAATTGAAAGAGGTGGGTTACAATTATTTTGAAAGCTAAAACGTCGCCTTAGGATAAACCAAAAGACAATATTATCCTTAAATATATTAAATACCTTTTATCATATTAAAATTTAATTTTAAAAAAAATCAAAAAATATCTTGGCTGCTTTCCAATAAACCCTCTCCCCTAATAATATGGATAGATGTATTTATTTAATAAATATTATATTTTATAATCCTTAAAAAATGATCTATTTACAATCCTGGATTTTAAATCGAATTTTTTATTTTATTTTTGATGAATCCATTTATCGTTCTTTATGGATATGCCCTAATTCGTCCCGGGTCATGCCCAGCAAGTGGGGCTCGTGGCCACTTGATACATGGGGTCCGCATTACCGGTTATTTGGGTAGCTCACCTCAACTCACTTGGTATAGGATTCCCCATCGGGTCTTCCAAACTGCCACCCGTGCTAAACCCGACCCAACAACTCAGTCAGGACTCAGGAGATAAGGCTATTTGGTTTTTTCCGAAACGCATCTAACGTCTCGGGTGAGCCATCTTTGAACTCACGTATCGATTCAATGGAGCGCGCCTATAAATAAATTACAATAGCCAGGAGATCTCTCCGCGAAAGAAGCGGAGAAAAAGCAGGCTAAGAATCGCAGGAAGAAGAAATGTTGCAGAGACCTAGAAGAAGGTGCGAGGGCACGGCCATGGGCGCCATCGTTCTTGATCTTCGTCCTGGCCTTGGAATAGGACCTTTTACCCTCGGTAAACGCCCTATTTTTTTTTTCATACGTTCTTGTTTATAACTGGATCAGATTAATCAACGCAACCCATGTCAATAATTATTTATTTATTTTTTCTTATTGATCTTCATTTGATCTTACTATGTTTGTCTGTTTCTGTACCGGATGGGAATGATTAAAGTTTGGAAAATTCGGATTGCTAAATTGCTTGATTTCGATTTTAAGCATTGATTATTTGATGTAGCAGAATGATCAAATAACCGTGTATATATTAGTCGATTGATGAGGAAAGTTTGATATTGGATTTTTTTGATCATGAGCTCGGAATTTTTTCGACTGTTTTGAGTGTATGTTGTGGTTATTAATTCTTCGGTGCGTTGGCTGGGAAATTGATTTCGTTTTGGTAATTAGCTAAGATGTAGATCGAATATTGCCTTATTTACTGCCTAAATTAAAAACTTGCTCCTTGGAATTTGTTCATCTTTGGTTCAGTCTGCAAATTTCGTCTGTATTAATTAATTGTTTTGGTATGTAGGGATGCCCATATGTGAAGCATTTGTTCAAATCGAGCAGCAGCCAAACATTTATGACGTGGTCCATGTGAAATACCTTGATGAGGTTTGAAGTTTACAACTTTCGTATTGGATTCAGTTATTATATATTTTTTTGTGTTATGAATTGTTCGATATGTTAGTCCAAAATACCCATGAGAAATATACCTCGGATATTATCAATAAAAGTACACATGATTTTTTATTTTATTTATTTATCTATTTTTTTATGTTGTATGTCACTTAATATTAGCAATCTATAAATTTGTTCGTGAGATGATCAGAAGACCATTGATTTTTATATTTATTGATACTATGTGATGTTCACTAAATGGGAGCCATTGGACTGTGACAATCATATCTTTCATTTATATCACTCCATACATTGCTGTTTCAACCATTGGAAGCTCTTTCATAAGTTTCTGTTTCAACCATTGAAAGAATAATGTTCAGAATAGTTTGTTGGGCATCAGTGAAAGAAGAATTCAGAGGTATCTCATTTAATACAACGATGAGGGAATGGAGTCAGATTGCAATATCTAGCTGCTCTAGTTATAAAAGAACAGATTTATGGGTATTTCTATTTCGTACTATTGGGTATATCACGTTCAATTTGTCGTCATAACTGAAATCATAATTTTCCCTGCAGAGAGGGACGTCCAGAAAGGTTCTCGACTCTTTTTCAAAGGGGGCAGGGCCACAGGAGCACACCAATAGGTGGATTGCCATTCTTGTATTGTTTGGGTAAAGGGCGCTTTTGATGGAAGTTCCCTTGATAATCCGGGACGATCAGGTGTTGGATGCATGTTTAGGGACAATGAAGGGAGGATAAACATTGATTTTCAGGGCCAATTGTAGACGGATTTGCTATAAAAGCAGAATTTGAAGCTTTTCATTTATTATAAAAGAAGATTGGACATACAAACCTGTTAGTGGAAGGGGACTCCTCAACAGTCTCTTTAGGTAGACCATATGGATAGTATATTTGTATAAATAAAACTCACTAGTACATGCATAATAGAATTTGTCACATTTTTTAAGTTTTGCACAAGAAAGATAGTAGGCCTAGGAGAATCACTTTTATTATATGGAAAATCTTCGGGATTGAAACTTGGTATTTGAGGTGGAATTCACTATAAACATGGACAAGTGGGGTTCTCCAATTAACTTGTCAGTTTGAAATCTTTCACTAGGTTTTTGAGTCTGGAGAGTATCCCTATACAACCAACCTCTTAAAAAAATGAGAGTCGACAAAATTCCAAGAGAAACAACTAGACTAAATGATATGTATATTTTATGTATGGTTAAATTGATTTGGCAAACCTAACTTATATATGTGAGCTTCAGTATGAACCCAATTCACATACCCAAGCTTTAGCCCTAGCATTGCGAGGAAGCAATGCATAACACTATGCAAACTCACTAAGAAAAAATAAAAGAGCATTGTATGTGTCACACACACACACACACACACACATATATGTGTATATTATTGAAACAAAAAGAAAGAAAGAGTGGATGCATACACAAAATATAAATGCAGGGTATAAAAACACACACACACACACATATATATATATATATATTATATAAATAGATGGGTACTAGATCGTAATTCTAATAAAATATGTGTAAGAGCATTATTTAAAAAAACTGAAAAGAGATGTATATATATATATTCTGTTGATGCCGGATTTGTCACCTGCTTTAATTTAACCCGTAGGGGATGGCGATGCAAGCAGTCCAACTGAAGTCTAGGTTTCAAACTTGTCCAAGAGATAACCTAAACTGCTGAAACAAACTGCTACAACAACCGTACTGCCTTTGGTGGTCTTTATTTGAACAAAGAACAACAGAGAATGTGTGTAATGAAAGGGGATGGCTGTATCTCAGGGAAGGGTGGTACAGTGGATAAGGCACGCATATCGGAGGGAAACCTTAGGTAGAAAAGATATTCAGTTTGAGTGAACTGGTTTCGGATATCTTCGTACTCTCCTATATATAGAGGGAGATGAGGAGTGGGATGTGTCAACCGTTATGACACATGAATAAATCTGAATATTTTAATGACAAGATCCTGTCTTTAATCCCACCATTCCTGAGATGTGTTATATTCCCCTTTTGAAAAGCTGAGATAATTACATCATCAGAAGCTTCAAGGCTTTTAATGTTTTGATGCATTTAAGAATATTGTCTTCGAGGTTGATGTGCTAGGCGATTCGCGAGAATCTTCTCGGAGAGGGAGGATAATAATGTGGAAAAGGAGGGTTACCCGAGGTGGGACCCCCCCGGAGCAGGTATAACAATATGGTGAATTGATTGCCACGTGTTACAACTCTTTTGAAAGTGTCATGGGTGAATTTGCTCTCTCGGGGTGGAAAACCCTTCCGTAGGAATGATGTGAAATATGATAAGTATGTGACTGATTGGCCCTCTCGGGGTGGCAAACCCTTCCGTAGGAATGATATTAAATATGTTAAGTATGTGATGAATTTGCCCTGTCGGGGTGGCAAACCCTTTCGTAGGAATGATATGAAATATGTTACGTATGTGACGAATTGGCCCTTTCGGGTTGGCAAACTCTTTCATAGGAATGATAGTAAATATGTTATGTGACGAATTGGCCCTCTCGGGGTGGCAAACCCTTCCATAGGGATGATATGAAATATGCTAAGTATGTGACGAATTTTCCCTCTCGGGGTGGCTAACCCTTCCCTAGGAATGATTTTGAATATGTTAGGGCGATGCGTGTATTATTCCTAGTTAATATGTGTGAAGTAGATGTTCACCCAAGAGTCAGGGCGATGCGTGTAGTATTCCTCATTAATATGTGTGAAGTAGATGTTCACCCAAGAATCAGGGCGATGCGTGTATTATTCCTAGTTCTTATGTGTGAAGTAGATGTTCACCTAAGAGTCAGGGCGATGCGTGTATTATTCCTAGTTCTTATGTGTTTTGCATGTTCTGGAAGCTTTGGTATGTATGTTTAACTTCTCGGATGTGAGCCGGGTGACAAGCTCTCTTAGGTGAATTTATATGAGAAGCCATCTCGGGAGCCAGTCGGGTGACAAGCTCCCTTAGGTGAATTTATGTAAGAAGCCTTCTTGGGAGCCAGTCGGTTGACAAGCTCCCCTTAGGTGAATTTATGTAAGGAGCCTTCTCGGGAGCTAGTTGGGTGACAAGCTCCTCTTAGGTGAATTTATGTAAGAAGCCTTCTCGGTAGCCAGTTGGGTGAAAAGCTCACCTTAGTTGAATTTATGTAAGAAGCCTTCTCGGGAGTCAGTCGGGTGACAAGAGCTCCCTTGGGTGAATTTATGTAAGAAGCCTTATTGGGAGCCAGTTGGGTGACAAGCTCCCCTTAGGTGAGTTTATATGAGAACGCTTTGCGGGAGCCAGTTGGGTGGCAAGCTGCCTTAGGTGTGACGGGTGAGTAATTTTGTTAAGGGTTAGTTGGGTGGCCTGAGCGAATTAAGGACCGCCATCAACACACACACACACACACACACACACACACACATATATGTATATGTATGTATAAAATAGTGTAAGATTGTAATCATAAGAAGTATGTCTAAAATTGTAATTTTATATATATAAAAAACACGGTAGTTGTAGAGAGAAATTTTGCGGGGCCACAATGTAGCTCCACTCCACTTAAGGTGAGTGGAGGAGCACACTTACATAGGATCTCCGAACTATGGGAGCCTCCTGGCTCCGACACTATCTAGCTTTTTTGTCGACCACCATTGGCCCTAACGAGTGAGGAGTTGGTGGATCATTGAGATTTGAGATCTGTAACTCTACTGCTATTACAGAGTGTTATGGTCATGGTGGCCCAATGGGTCTATGCCTCCGTTGATTCTAGAGGCATGTCAATATCAGACATTTTGAAGGCGTGGAGTTGTGTGAATCTATCCTCACCATGTGTTTAAATTAATCATTTGACTTGGAAGCATGCTCAATACTTTAGGGATTAGGGTTATTTTCCGTATTCTTCATTTTTTTTTGGTTCCATCGGGAAGTGGGATGCCAATAGGGATGAGATAAATGCCCTGATGGCTGGTGTTAATGAGATGCAATCCCTTGGCGGTTCTTTTTTCAGTCGAGGAGGACTCAGTCGTGATCATCTCTTGTTTAGCTAGCAGCAAAGTTGTTCATCAAGATTGGTGCATATGGTCCGTCTAGTTTGGTTTCTAGCTCTTTTGATGGACATTTCATTCTTCCGAGTGCCTCGATCAGCTAACGACCTTGTGGATTGGCTAGCTAAGCGCGGGGTGTTGAGAAGGTTCTTGTATAGGGTATTACCATTGAGGAAATGTTTGTGTAAGAGGGTATAGGTTGTAATTGTATCAGGGATTTTTTCTTTTCCTTCCTTCTTTTATACTATATCTTTGTTTAATCCTGAAAAAAAAGAAAAAGGAGTGGCACTTGTGCCAATTGACAAGCCTGTTGTTGGTTAGTGGGGTCTGGTACCAGTTACCAGTAAGGATACAGGTTTGACAAAACAATATCTACTGAGAAAAGCCCCGATAAAGATCCTCCTAAGTGCCTGTCATGTATATGGGTTTTCGACTTTTAGGAAAGGGTGAATATTTGACCTTTTTAAAATTTAATTTTCTCATCTTATTTTCTTCTGCATGTCTACAGAATCAGGCTTTTTGTGCTGGGAATCAAGTCCCTGATAAGGGAATTGACATATGATGGGACTATGGGATCACTCATTTCATGTTTGCCCATGAGCACCTGGTAGAACTGGGACCAGTGAGTGTAGCAGGGTCTCGCTTTGGTTATATTGAAGTTTAATACCCATTTTGAACCTGGCCTGTTGACACGCTTAGTATAGAATGGGAGAGAGCTTCTTTGAGATTACGAGAAACTAAAATTAAGACATTTGTAGCTAGGCAAATGTAATCACCATATACAAGAGAATATTTCATGAATTGAAAAGCTAATAAGATGTGAAGGACAAAATGGAAAACCAAAACCTTCCTCTTTTATTTTACATAATCTCTTTCCTCGTTTTTATGTCTCTATACAGTATGGTTTTCAACATTGCTCCCTCATATAGAGGCTTTCAATGGAAGCATTTGTGTTTTCACTTGTAGATTTTGCCACCCTATTAATTGATGTCATAATTATATTTAACATTATTTTATGCAATGAACCTAGTACATTCTTTTTGTAGGACATGTAGGACATACTGCTGTGATACTACTAAAATAAAATCTTAGTGTTCAATATGTATCGGGATATTTAAGTTGAAATTGTATGATGATCTATTATGATTAGCATAGACTTTTAGTGATGTGATATTGGTGTATACTCTTCTCCGCTTCGCTTGCGGTTTTGTGTATGCTCTTCTGCCATGTTGTTACTCGAATTAATCTCTTGTGGTTATTTGGTGGGACAGATCCTGATCTGATATAACTCTCACTATTCTTGCATGTTTCATACAGGAACCGTTAAAGTTGGACATTGTTATTAGCTTCCCAGATCATGGTTTTCATCTTCGTTTTGATCCTTGGTCACAGGTATGCTGCTCAACTCCTGTCATTTTGTAAGCTGTAAATGCTTTGTTTAGCTGCATACCAAGAGAGACCATACCTCAGAGATCAGTCCATAAATTTCTCTTATACATTAAGGGATACAAATGAAATTATGGGTCCTATATTGGAATCTTTTTTCCCTACTCCATAACTAACTTTTTCTGTAGAAAGTTTAGCTACTAATGAAATAATTAATAACTGATTGATGGAAAAAATAAATCGTCCTTTCAACATTGGCCTTAACACCATGTTTAGGTTCTGATTTCAAATGCATGGTACCATAGATTTCCTACCAATGAATCTACCACATATGTGCATATGAAAGCTAGTCATAATATTTGATTGTAGTAGCTTGAAGGTTATGACAAGAAGAAACTAGATGTTCATAGAAGGGAACAGTCACCGGTTTTGGGATTTGGTGGTTTGGTTTGGGATTTGGTGGTTTCTCATAAGGCTGTCAATGGCTCTGATCTGCAACCAAATTTGAATTGAAAAATGGATCATGATACTTTATAAATATATCCTTCTAAATAAATATAGTGATGGATCTTAAGTTGTGATTATAATTTATTCAAATTCGGCATGTCTATATGTGATCCGAGTAAGAGCTGACCAATTAGAATATATTATGTTATTACAGTTTTGTAACCACCTTTTACCATAGGCTGTTCGAGTAATTTCGTGAAGGGAATATAAGAAATTTTTAACTAAACTCCCAAATACCACCTTTTACCATAGGCTGTTCGAGTGATTTCGTGAAGGGAATATAAGAAATTTTTAACTAATCTCCCAAATCCCTAACCTAATTGATCTCTCTCTCTCTCTCTCTCTCTCACTCTCTCAGTTGATCTGAAGTTTGGCTTGCATAGTCTTAGTTGTCTTTTCTGTTCAGTCTGCTATTGTGGTGGCACAAGGGTATACCTTCCCATTGTTTTTATGTTTACATTTTTTCATCTCTCTTTTTCTTTATTTCAGTTGATTTTATTTAAATAAAGATGTCTCTGTTTTAATCTTCAGTTTGTGGGTGGGTGGATTAATTTTTTTTTTTGATCAATAAAGTATAATTGCATTATAAATATTAGTAAAGTAGTTACAGTTGGCTATACACTGTACACGAAGCCTCCTTCCACTCGAAGATTCTTGTGTGTTTCTTTCCAAATAGTCCACATAATTGTCCCCAGACTTAGATCCCATAAAACATTCTTCCTTGACTTCACCTTTCTTTTTCGCCAATCAATAATGATATCTCTAAGCTGCCCAGTAGGTGCTCACCCAAGGTTGAACTTAGCACGGATAAAAGACCAGCATCTAGATGCCACACAGCATTGAACAAAGAGGTGATTGGCAGTCTCTTCTTCCCTTTTGCACAGAACACATCTACTAGGTGATTGCCACCCCCTACTTTTCAGGTTATCAATGGTGAGGAGTTTGTCCTTGATCCCCACCCAAAGGAAGAAGGCCACCCTTGAGGGTAGACCCCACTTCCAAATGAGACTCTTCTTAGTCCTTAGAGATAATGCCCTGCTTAAAGGCTAAACTGGGAAAGAAAGACCTGACCGTAAAACCCTCCCAACTTTAACAGAATGAAGATTGAAGAGCATTCAGGAAGGCCGCCATCATCTTCAGCTCTCTATTATAAAGGTTCCTTTTCAGCATCACATCCCACACGACTTCATTCCTGTTTCTTCTGAGGACGTCCCCCACACTCATCCATCTTCACCGCCAAAGAGAAAATGGTAGGGAAACAAGACTTCAAAGGAGTATTCCCGCACCACACGTCATCCCAAAATCAAGCCCTCTTCCCCTCTCCTATGCTGAAACTGATTTCTTCATTGAAACTGGTAGCCACACTTTGAATTGCTTTCCAAACTCCCACGCCAAACGGCCTTCTAGATTGCAAAGACGACCAATCTTCAATAGTAGACCCGTACTTGCCCACTATCGCTTTTCTCCAAAGACTCTCTTTCCTTCCCAAACCTCCACAACCATTTATCTAAAAGGGCTTTGTTGAATTCCGTGAGCCGACGATTCCCAGGACCGCCATCCTCCTTCGGTTTACACACCTCATCCCAACACACAAGATGATACTTATAGTTGTTATCCCTATCATTCCACAGAAAGGCTCTTTCAATTTTCTCCATCCTTTTAGCCATAGAAGCAGGGATTCTCAACAGAGACGGCAAATAAAAAGGCAGATTGGACAAGGCCGAATGAATCAACGTGAGCTTCCCAACTTTGGATAAGTAACGCCCCTTCCAATTGGATAGCCTCTTCTGCATCCTCTCTTGATCACTGGTGAGATAGCTTCTTCTCCATCCTCTCGATCACTGGTTCCCAAACCACCTTCGATTTATATTCAGCACCTAACGGGACACCCAGGTATGTGGTAGGCAAGGAATCCACTTCACATCCCAAAACTGCACTCAACTCTATGATGTTATCCACCTCCCCTACTCTATAAATCTTGCTTTTGGATAAATTTATCTTATGCCCAGACACCGTTTCAAAACACACCAAGATGCTTCTAAGATTCCTTAGATGAGCAAAAGAGGCTCCACAAAACACCAATGTATCATCAGAAAACAGGAGATGAGAGATGGAAGGGCACAACAAACCTGGTTTGAAACCTTCCAGCAACTCGGCATCAAAACCCTTTTGAAGAAGCCTGCTAAAAGCTTTGGAAACCAGCAGAAAAAGAAAAGGGGAAAGAGGATCCCCTTGCTGTAACCCTCTTGGTTTAGTTTCTAGGTTTCTCGTTTCTCAAGAGTAATTTGGTGAATAGCTTAGATGTGAAAGTGATTATCTGATTTCTTCTTTTCTTCAGTGGGGGGTTATACATTCAATCCATGTCTTCTTGAAAGTCGTTCTATAGTGTACATATATAATTACTAAAAAGATTCTAGAGCAATGTTTGAATCAATGAAAGGATGACATGAAGCTAAATCAATTTGGGTTGATGTATTTTTCTATTCTATTATTGGTTCAAATATGACGTAAACTTCAAATTTATATTCACATTCGAAATTGAATTGAATTCTGTAGGATATTGATTTGAATTTGGAGATCATTTTGTTCAATCGGTTCGGACACTGATCTGAGTAGTTTTGTACTTTGTTCAAATAGTTTTTGACCCTAGTTTGTCATACTGAAAGGATTTCGAGAGTCTACGAGTGCCCCAATAGGAGATAAAATAAAGTAAGTTGAGATGGTTTTGGCATGTAAATGGAGGCCTAGGCAGGTGTCTGTGAGGGGTATGATAGTGCAACTGATGGAAGATAAAAGGGCTGGAGGGCCAAGAAGGACTTGGGATGGAGTTGGTCATAAATGAGTTGAAGACATAATCTGACTGAAGATATAGTTTTTAATTGATCGGAATGGTGGAGCAAGATTTCTGTTGCCAACTGTAACTTTTTGGGATAAGGCATTTTGCTGACGTCGTTGATTTTGATTCGTGCTATCTTTCATCATCTGTGATCTCTTATGTTAGTAATTTTAACATATAATCTTATGAGATGCTACTATTAGTATACAATCAATAAGATTCGTGTTGTACGAAACAGGTTCACGAACACTGATAAATTTGATTTTGCATTTGTTATCAGAGGCTACGCCTTATTGAGGTCTATGATGTCAAACGGCTTCAAATGCGCTATGCCACTTCTCTGATTGGGTTGGTCACTGCTTTGCCTTTAGTTTTCTTACTTCATATGTCTATCATATTATTCTGATCCTGGTTCATAATTTCAGGGGACCATCCACTCTAGCAACTTTTGTTGCCGTATATGCACTTTTTGGCCCAACATTTCCTGGAGTTTATGACAAGGATAGAGGAGTTTATACTTTATTCTACCCAGTATGTACAGTGGATACATGACCCTGGCTAAAAATATCTTTCCTTTTTCCATGTTAATGTTTGTCTTCATATGATTGATGTCTCTATACTATAGGGTTTGTCCTTTGCATTTCCAATACCCTCACAGTACACGGATTGCTGCCATGATGGAGAAGGTATGTAGCTTGATCAATATATGCATAGTTGTCTTCACAGATTGTCTTATGATGCCAAATTGCAAGTTCTTATCAGTCTGTGTTCTTCCTCGTGGCAGCGGAATTGCCACTAGAGTTTCCAGATGGCACTACTCCTGTTGCATGCCGTGTTTCGGTATATGACAGTTCTTCAGACAGTAAAGTTGGTGTAGGGTCCCTTATGAATAAGGCTTCAGTTCCTCCATTGCCTGCTGGCAGTCTCTACATGGAAGAGGTGCATGTTAAGGTTTGACCTCTTTCTTTGAAAGCTTTCTTTTCCAATAAATTTCTTAATATGTAGGATCCCTTATGAATACAGATTCCGTTATTCCATTACAATTAATTTGTTGCCTAGTGGATGACTAATTACTGCTTTGTTTTCCTCCTTTTAGTATCAGGTTATCACTTATCAGTGTTGTGTCTATTTTTTTCATACAATTACCTTGTTGTGTTTGTTTATAGATGTTCTAGTATTAGTTTGCTTGTGTTGGAGAATTTACAAGATATTAAATTGTGAAACCATTAATTTGACACAAGGTGGCTGAAGTAGTTGGGTCTGACACTGTTGCATGCATCCGTCTTGTTCAGCTAGGGGAAGAATTATCTTTTACTGTTGGTGGCCAGCACATTCCCTTTGGTGCATCACCTCAGGTTAGTTTAATTTTTGATGTGGATGAACTTTTGTATTAGAGTTCTATTTTTCCTGCTTATTGATGCTGATGCCTACTTCCCTATGTAAGCACATTCTTATAAATTGGTTGAATTTTTTTTTCCTTTTTTATGTTGTCATGACTCATGCTCTATCTAAGTATCTATACAAAGTAATGTTGTTTTGGAATTGTCTAGGGTTTTTATTGTTGTTATTGTTGAAGGTTAATGTTCCTATATTATATGCGAAAACAAATACTTCGACTCCAATGACTAACCAGCTAAATTGTTTGATTCATTTATTTCAAAGTGTAAACCTTAAATGCCATCAAGGAGGATGGACATACAAGAGGCAGTCTCTCTCTCTCTCTCTCTCTCTCTCTCTCTCTCTCTCGCTCTCCCCCCCCCTCCCCTCTCCCCCCTCCCTCCCTCCCTCCTTCCCTCCCTCCCTCTCTCTCTCTCTACCATTTTCATCAGATCATGTGGATAGAATACATAAAATTGTCCTTCTCCAGGGATTACATAAACAAGTAAAATGTGCAATCTCTTGGAAGACTGCACTTTCTTCATTCATGCATTGAAGGTATTCATGTCTTAAGATGGTTAAAGTGGGGTTGAAGATGAAGGTTTTGTATTTGTGATCGGTAAATGTATAATGCATTAATACATGTAAGTATCAGGTATTACAGGAGTACACTAATCTGTGTACCCCAAACAACTGTAGAAGGGCTATACACTACCACTTAAAGAATTTACTACTCAGCTATTATTCCCCCCCAAAATTCCAACCTAATGCATTATAGACCTTGTTATGATCATGTAAAAATTCATTCTGCATCCTTTGTGTATCTCTGGTAAATGATGAAATTGCATTTCATTTTTGATGTTATGAAAGTTATATACCATTCCAGCTAACAAAATATGATTATTAGAATTGTTTATTGTTTCTTTTTTATTTCATAGGTGGCTGATACTCTTGATAAAAACGAGTTTCATTTGGTGCAAATCTTTTCTATCATCTGTTTGCCTTCTTTTCCCTTTCATAGATTTACATGAGTGTAAAAATGTGCTTAAGTACTCCTCTTTGCTCTCCTCACCTCATATTTGCTTGCTTATCTGCAGGATGTTTGGACTGAATTAGGTCGTCCGTGTGGAATCCATCAAAAGCAGGTAAAGAATCTGCACGCTTCACTATTGAAATTTGATTATTTCAGTCAATTGTTGCGGATTTACATGATGTAATGTTAACAATATGCTTATTACATCTCCATTCTCACATCACCTTACTTTCACTTTTGAAGTTAGACTATTTTCTGCTTATTGGGTTGTCCTTTCATAGGTGGATGACTGTATCTGCGTATTTTGGCATAATGTCAGTTTTTCATCTAATTAAAAGTATAGCTTTGGAAAATCGGGAAATAATATAATGTAATTTTTATTATGGATTTAAATTGGACGGTTTGGTGTTGCCTGTGTAAAAAATATTGCTTGTATATCCCCATTTCAAAAGGAATCAAATTTAATGTGTAATTTTTAAATTCGATTAAATGTTTTTGGTTTTTTTTTTGGTATGATTTAGTTTTGATTGTAAAACTATTACAACTCTTATGACTGAATTCACAATAAAGTCTCTGGTTTTGTTTACTAACTCAACATGAGCCACTTAAAGATTTTAAAATGTGCATTTTTTCTTTTTTCTTCTGAATAATACATCAACTTCAATATCAGCAAAATGTCTTACTCAACCTGTCAAGGTCAGCAACTCATATCTGTTCCGCCATAGGCCGTCCTAAGCTTGAAAAAATCACATCCTATGTCAGATTCATTTCTTGAATATATTGTTTTCCTGATCAATACAAAAGAACATATTAAAAGTAACAAGAGAAAATACAAGAAATGAAAAGAACAATTAAGTGGTCATAATTACATTAGCGTTGCTACGTTGCACTATAAAAAACATCTCAAAACCACTTCTTTCGTTGGGAAATTAGTATAGTAGGAAACGAGGAAAGTCTTGGGTAATCATAGACAGATTGCAAAATGGGTGACCCGTCCCACAATTCCCCAATAGGGGGTGGGTGTGGAACTTCGGTAAGCCAAAAACAGGTTTCAGGTCTAACCCACTCCATTGCCGCTATCAAGTATATGCTAATTATAAAGCTGTACTTTATTTATAATACATGCTAAAGTCGGGTCCACACTGGCTTTGCCTCAAACCCAACCCCGACCAGGTTAGGAGTGGGTTTGATATAGGGTGGACTCCTACTAGACGACGGGTTAGGTTTCCCCAAAACCCACCTCGATCCTGCCTCATTGCCATCTGTAGTCGCAGATAATAGAGGGAATCCAACTGACCTTGAAGCCAACTCCCTACTTTTGCTGATGTTTGGAAAATCTTAAGAGCCTTCATCTGCTTTAGATTCCTAGTTGGCATCTTATAAATTTATAAGCCTGAACTGTATGGGGTGGGAGAGATCGGTGGTTTAGATCAAATGGTTAAATGGTTGGGGTGCAAGGTAGGCACTTTGCCTTCTTCTTACTTGGGATTACCTTTGGGAGCAAACTACAAGTGCAAAGGGGTATGGAATGAGGTGATAGAACGTTCGGAAAAGAAATTGGCTATGTGGAAGACTAGGCACTTGTCAAAAGGAGGGAGATTAACTCTCATTAAAAGTACGTTAGCCAATCTTCCCACTTACTATATGTCCTTGATGATTATGCCAACTTCAGTAGCTACAAGTGCAAAGGGGTATGGAACAAGGTGATAGAACGTTCGGAAAAGAAATTGGCTATGTGGAAGACTAGGTACTTTTCAAAAGGAGGGAGATTAACTCTCATTAAAAGTACGTTAGCCAATCTTCCCACTTACTATATCTCCTTGATGATTATGCCAACTTCAGTAGCTAAAAGATTAGAGAAGATTCAAAGGGATTTTTTTGTGGGAGGGCAATAAGGAGAAACATAAATACCATTTAGTCAAATGGTCACAGGTGTGCAATAGTAAAGCTGAAGGAGGGTTGGGCTTGAGAAGTCTTACTAGGTTTAACCTAGCACTACTAGCCAAATGGTTGTGGGGGTTTGGTTCGGAAGAGGAGAGCCTTTGGAGATTGGTTAGTACTAAATATGGTTTGGAGGGTGGGGTTGGATAACCAAGAGAGTCAATCTTCCACATGGAAGAGGGTGTTGGAAAGGCATATGTAATATTTGGGAAGACTACTCTAAAGGTATCAAGTTCATGGTGGGGAGAGGGGTTAGAATCAAATTTTGGAAGGATGTTTGGTGTGGGGATACCTCATTATTGCAGGAATTTCCGGGGGCAGCGGCAATTGCAACCAACCTGAATGCTTGGGTGCTTGATTATCTTGTTAAGGATAACGCGGGTTGGAGATGGGACATCAAGTTAAGGAGGAATGTCTTAGAATGGGAAGAGGAGGAGGTTATCAACTTAATGGGGGAGGTGAACAAGACCAAGAGGAGGGAGGGAGGTGATATCAGTTGGTGGAAGTGGTCTAAAGATGGTCTTTTCTCAGTAAAATCGATGTACCGGTCTTTAGTGGAGGAGAACTTTTGGGATGGTCATTGGAGGCTGATTTGGAAACGTGGCGCACCATCAAAGGTAGCTTTTGTCCTATGGATGGCGATTGAAAAAAAAGTGCTCACTTTGGACAACTTAATGAGAAGGGGTTGGCATTTGGTTTCAAGATGCTGTTTCTGTAAATCAGAGGAGGAAACGTTAGAACGTTTATTCCTTCATTGTGTAGTCACGAGACATTTGGTGTACTTTTTTTAGAAGATTTCATGTGAGCTGGGTGATACAGTTGGAGTTAAAGGAGATGTGTAACAGTTGGGAGTGGAAGCGAAAAAAGAGGGGTAGGTGTAGAAGTTCAATTCTTTGGAACTTAATCCCTGCAGTTATCACATGGTCGATTTGGTGGCATGGTTGATAGAGCTGTATCATTACTATTTCTGTGGGCATCTAATTTCTCAGAATTTAGGGATACTTTGTTTGAAGAATTTGATGTTAGGTGGGTGTTATTTTGGGATTAAGTCAGGGGAGTTTTAGTTATCGAGTCTTTTTATATCTGTTTTCATATTTTTCTGGTATTGTATAGTTCTGTACATTTATTGTCCTTTGGACATATTAGTACACAATTTTATTTACTGATTAAAAAAAAAAAACAGTATTACTACAATGCTTTTGTATTTCAGATTCCTTGTTGGCATCTTAGAAATTTTAAGCTCTTGAAGAAAAGCTGTTACTTAGGGCATGTTGATATTGCATCATTATTACATTGAATTGTGGGCAAGTGTCAATGAATTTGGATTTCTGGTAAAGTGGTAACGTGTTGAGAACGATTCTTGTTTGCCATGCAGGTAGACCAAATGGTTATTCACTCTGCTTCAGATCTTCGTCCACGAACAACACTTTGTGGAGATTACTTCTATAATTATTTTACTCGCGGGTTAGATATATTATTTGATGGACAGGTACTGTCCCAACCAATCCCCCCACCCTCTTTTTATTTTATACTATGCATCTTAATCTTTGATTGCAATGTTCATTATTACCATGTTGAATGTGCAGATGCACAAAATCAAAAAGTTTGTCTTGCACACAAATTATCCTGGGCATGCAGATTTCAATTCATACATAAAATGCAACTTTAGTATTCATGGTTCTGATTGTAAGTTCTTTTCCATTGCCGAAACTTTCCACTATAGCTACTTAAGACTATTTGGTCCGCTTAGTCTCTGCTTGTGTGTGTGTGCCTCTAGTTGAGGGATCTTTCCAGGAGGGGAATATTCAGAAGCACTGCATCACACCGAGCACAAAATGGGACCAAGTAAAGGTAAAAGTGTTTTTGTAGTTGCCTAATTTATTGTTTCATTTTTTTTGTTGTTCTTTCTCTCTCTCTCAAGTTGGACTGGAACGCATCACCTTTCATCTATCATGCAGTGCTTGCTATTTTCTCTATTTTTTTGGCCTAAATGAAATACTGACAAATTTTTTTACTTCATTATAGGAGATTCTTGGGGACTGTGGCCGAGCTGCAATCCAAACACAAGGATCGATGAACAATCCTTTTGGATCTACTTTTGTATATGGTTATCAAAATGTTGCATTTGAGGTTGGGTTTGGACGGGTGCCTGATTAGTCTTTCCATTTCGATCTCTATTGCTTTGTTCTGTGTTAAAGGCTTCATTGAGTAATATTTTTCCATTTTCAATATAAAGTGATGGAAATGGTTGGCTAATAACATTCTTGTTTATTATTAGGTTATGAAGAATGGTTATATTGCCACTGTAACTCTCTTCCAGTCATGATTAATTTGATGAGGTATGTAATTTTCGCTGAACTTCTCTGTAGCATTGGCTTAGGTCTTGGCAAATTGGAAATTGTTTCGTTCATTGAGTTCATGCTTGCATTGCAAAACCCTGGAACCTATTTAGAGGAATGGTGTGTGCACCTCAAGTCTCTAGATAATATGCTATGTTGTCTAAACTAAAACAAAAAGGCAGGTTACAAAATACAGATTAAACTCCAAATTCACCGCATCAGATTCTAGCAAACTTCATTGAATTGGCTGTTGGTTATTGCAGTTGATGATTTTTTTGCTTCTTCGATCTTTTACAGGAATCGGTTGGGCTTTGTAGTTTGTACAGTCAATTGGTGTTTAAAATCACTGCTGCCTCTAATTTATCGCCGTTTGTACAGCCATATGTAAAATTGTGTATAGTTGCCTTGTGCTTTCATAACATGTAATTGACTAGAATTCGAATGTTCTAAATGTTACAAATCGAAAATTCTACCGTGTTCTGAGCTTTCAAAAAGTATTGCATGCTCTTCATGGTTGGCTACATTATTATTCGTCTGTATCCATAGGGTCAGGGAGTACAGGTACAGATTAATGACTATGCCTTTAAACCTGGGGCCGGAGTCGTGATTGCAAACCAAATTTGCATTTTGGCAATTGGTGATGATTCCCGGGATCCCAACCGGATCTTTATATTTATTTTGTTGAGTGAAGAAACTCCATCCTTATACAAGTGTTTATCTCAGCTTATAGCTTATTAAAGCACTTTTTTAAAATTAAAAGTGTGTTTGGTAACACCTAATGGGTAAGCGCTTACCCATAATAAGCATTAGAGGAAGACTACTCACAAGGAGAAGCGGTTGAGAATACCTTCTCTTATCACTTATGCGGGAAGCTATTTCTAATCTTTAGTAATATTTTTATAATACCTATTTTATCCCTAACCTTTTATAAGCACTTAAATAAATGTACTTGCCAAACTTTCATAAGTACTTAAATAAATGTATTTACCAAACGCTATTTTCTTCAAGTAAGCAATTTATTGTTGTTGTGGATAAGTGCTCTCATTGAGCCACTTATCTAATGAGTGCTTATCCAAAAGCACAATCCGGGCCAAATGCAGCTTTAGGATGTGGTTGATTTGGCTTATATAAGTAGCTTTAGGATGTGGTTGATTTGGCTTATATAAGTACTTATTTCAGCTTATATCTTATCAAAGCACTTTTTAAAATTAAAAGTGTGTTTGGTAAACTTATGCGGAAAGCTATTTTTAAATTTTAATAATATTTTCAAAATACCTATTTTACCTCTAAGCTTTCATAAGCACTTAAATAAATATTATTTCTTAACTTTAATAATATGTTTATAATACCTTTCATAAGCACTTAAATAAATGTAACTCCAAAAGCTATTTTTTTCAAATATATAAGGTGTCGTTTGTCTCCCATTCCGGATCAGGAGCTCATTCAAGGAACTCATTTTGAAGGTTTCTTGATTGTGTTTGGTTAGCATGTTACAAAATGAGTTCCAACGTAAATAG
>JAUPMG010000004.1:16066899-16088043 GCA_031762675.1 Pachysandra terminalis
AACTCTTTAACACAAAAATAAAGTTGTCGGCTAGCACGCATTTGTCATTGGAACTTCCAATGGACAACTTTTTTTTTGGTCAACTTTAAACACTGACTTTTCTAAACACGTTTTTTTTCATGTTTTTTTGCTTACAGAACGTTTTAAACGGAGTTTTAAACGTTTATGCAATAAAATGTGTTTTTTTCAAAAAAATACTGTTTTAAACGGCGTTTTGCTAACAATGGGCGAAACCCGCATCACTTCGGTATCATCCCGATAGGATTAGGACCGGATTGGGTATTAGGGGATTCCTTTAGGGGTGGGCTAGGGTAGGGGCGTACAAATGAGTCTTTCGTGCCGATTATTTATTGAGTTGTGCAGGGCCAAACTTCGTGTTTTACGTATAATTTAACTAAAGATACCCAATCATCCTGGTGCCCAATTGTGCCTGGCCGTGCCGTGGGCCATGATGCCCACGTCTGGTACGACACTATAAGGCCTATGACATACTTGGGCATGGACTAAATGTTACCGGACCGCAATGGCACGTGCGGCCCAATTCATATGTACATCTCTAGGTTAGGGTTTGTCAAAACCCCGAACGCGCCCTATTTCATCCCTAATTCTGTGTGTGGAACAAGGTTACAAGGATTGGACTGATCCGATCTATATCGCCCGGTCCGTATAATAGGACTGGTCCGATCTCAAAGCCACGATACAATAGTTGTATCATGAGGCTTTGGATCGGACCGGTCCAACCGACACCAATACGGACCGACCGATACAACCAATACGGTGATTGTTCCAACCGGTCTATTTGATCCATTTTTTTTGTTGTTGTTTTTTTTTTTTTTAGTTTAGAAATTGAACGGTCCAGACCGGTATTGCTCTGGACTGGTACGACCGATCTATTTTTATTTATTTTTTAAAATAAAACTGGATGATTCATTTTTGTACTTCATCCGGATCTGGCCGATATCACCAGTCCAGGACCGATCCGATCCCCGAACCCGAGACTTTAAAGTTTAATCCTTGGTGTGGGGAGAGAGAGAGAGGCACGTACAGTTCCCTATTCTTGTCTCCCCAGTTGTACCACCCTCGTGGGGTAATAATCTTGTCCATGTAAGTGTAAGCAAAGACGACCCTAGAGAAGGTGCCCCAAGCCCTCCCCAAGTACATTGCACCCGAACCCGTCACCTTGCAGTTCACGAAAGAGAATCCTGTCTCCTCTAGCATGCTCTCCCTCTTCTGTGCAGTCAAGGCACCATAGCTGTTGGTTATTGCATGTAGGTGGCACCCATCGTACAGGGACAGTCCGTCCCCGAATATGAAGTCCACCGACCCTTCAATGTAACAATTTTTGAAGTAGTGTCTCCCTATGTGATCATACAAGGTGTCTTGTGCCCCTATAAACTTGCACCCCATGAAAGCTGCCGTGTCCGCCGATATTCGTAGCGCCACCGCTTGCTTTCCGAGCGCCCCGGATGCCGGCAATGGTGCCTTGTTCTGCACTCACATTATATATCACCACCTTCCATGGTTAGTATGTTATTTAATTGACCTTAAGGTCTATTCATAGGATGAAGATCTTTTTTGAACCAGGGGTGTGTGAATCTTCTTGTGTGAACCTCAGACGAGGTTGATACTTGTCCCAGATGGGCCCATAAAAAAGGCAACCGGGATCTTATGTATTGGGATCCCGTGTATTGTAGAGACAAATCTCGGGGTAAAATGGTATTTATGCTCCCGGGTGTGAGCCCTACCTCGAGTTTGTCTCTACAGCACACGCACGGGATCCCAGCACAGAAGATCCCGGTCCTAAAAAAGGATGGTCGTCACCGGTTAAGATAGAAGCCAGTTTAGGATTTATAGGCCTCTTCGGGTTTTAGAAAAGTCAGTCAACCTTTTTTATGGGATCCATTTGGGAGTAGGTGTAACCCTCGTATGAGGTTCACATAAGGATGTACACTCTGTGAGCGCATACCTATCATGCTTCATGTTGAGGCACAACATGACCCGATTAGTTATCAGGTCGTGCTTCATGCTTTGGACAAAATTTGGGCAAAATTTCTATCATGCTTTGTACTGGGCCACATCATGCTGTGCCACAAGCCTGGTTTGTACTGTACCGTGCAACTTGACCCGAATGTACATTCCTTGGTTCACACAACCCAGGTTCATGGAAGGTCCTCGTACCTATAAAGGCTTGCTTGGATTATATTAATATGCAAGGGATGAAGATCTTCTATGAACTTGAATTGTGTAATCCTTGTGTGAATCTCACATGAGGTTAACACTTGTCCTAAGTGAACTTACACAAAAAGGTGGCCATTATTGATTAAGGTAAAAACCGGCTTAAGATTTATAGGTCTCTTAGGATTTTAGAAATGTCAATGACCTTTGTCTTTTTTTTTTTTTTTTCGAGTCCACTTGGAGACAGGTGTCAATATCGTGTAAGGTTCACACGGCCCAAGTTCAAAGATCCTCGTTTAAGAAGATCTTCTGTGAACCAAGTGTGTGAACCTCGTGAGTTTGACACAAGCAATTCTTCGTCTTCTGTTTTTAGGCAAGCCTTACTCATTTATTTAAGCAAACTTTCAGAAGAAATGAAGAAAGGCAGCAAATAAATCATGATCAAGAATTGCTGACCTTGAAGGTGATGTTCTTGGCTATGAAGTAAGGTGAATTAACAGCAAATGTTGCAGAAGAGAAAGTGCCCAATGGCTGCCCATTCGAACCTAGTCGATCTGCCGTGTCATCCCACTCAATCACTGTCTTCTCTGCGCCTGAACCTTCCAGGCTAACGTAAGCCTTGAATGCAGGAATTTCAACTTTCTCCCTACATATTCATCATCAACCTCACAATCAAAACTCAATCACAAACATAAACCTACTGCGAAAAGAACCCATTAGTATACCTGTAAATCCCTGCATGAATGGAGATAACTACTCGACAACGGTTAATGACCGGAAGCGAATCGATGGCCTTTTGAACAGTAACAAACTCTCCTAATTCTGGGTTCTTGTCTACTGTTACAGTTAAGCAAGGCTTGATCTTGTTCTCTTCTTTCTTATAGAGAGAGTGTGTGAGTGAACCCATTTGTTTGATCCAATTCAGATAGTTCTTTTCAATCATCAGCTTCTCATGATCAGACCCATTTCTACCAAAAGAAGATGAAGCACTTTGGAACAGTAAGATCAACAGAAACAGCCTCGACACCATTAGTTAGATCAATACTGTGGAGAAGAAAGAGGTTGGTTGGATGTTGCGTATTTATTTGTAAAGAAAATATCTGAAGTACTGAATAGCAGTTGAGATCAAGGTAAGGTTTGAAAAAAAAGGGAGTCTCTAAGTCTCAAAACAAAAGAGAAGAAAGGGGACAGAGGAATCTGGTAGACTTGAGCTGCCAAGCTATGTTTTCTTGTGTTCGTATGTGTATGGCTTTGTGGTTGGTGGGGTTTTGAGGATACAGGCTTTATACCAACGGAGGTCGGCCCGAGTGGAGGGGGCTCGGGTCGCTTAAGCAACTGGTCTCGGTATCGAGTCCTTGTGGATGCAGCAAACCTTGTTGGGAGAGGTCCCGCTTCGGCGCCCGCTTGAGAATACCTTGGAAAACCGAAAAAAAAAAAAAGATACAGGCTTTATGTTTTTTTGATATTCCTCTTATACTCTCTGGGTTAACGGTGTTAAACAAAGTACGTTAATTGATTTTTTTAAGTCTATTTTAAAAATTATATTTTATAAATGATAAAAAATGAATTTTTATAAGACAAAATTATCCTTCTATTGTTTTTATCTGTAAAATTTTTTTACCTCTTCAATAGACTAATAAAGTAAATAAATATTAAAATCCTCTTGAGCAGACATTGGATTTTATATTTTATTTTAATAGTTAAGTATTGACTCTACTTGAAGGATAATATAATCTATAAATTAAAAAAAGAAAAGAAAAAAAGGTTTCTGTAATGTAATACAAACTTCAAAGGAACCTAATCATATGAAAAGTTGAACGACTAGAATAAAGATGAGAACCTAATCATATTATAATCCAGGCCGGATCACTGATGGAAATGCTAATTGATCTGATCTAGACCATCTAATAAGGGGGTCCTAGCTAGAAGCTTATAGATCAAAATCTGCTAAGAAAAATAAACAAGTTGTAGAAGAAATCAAACACACAAGACAGAGATTAACGTGGTTCAATAAATGGTGCCTACGTCCATACATACGCATTAGGTTTTACGATTTTCATGAACCGAGAAAAAAAAATTTAGAATTCAAACAAAAGCAATTACTTGATTCATGCAACATTCAACAAACAACAACTCCATTAAAATTTATAATCAAATGTCTCATCTAATATCTTGATTATGTTTACATCTGCAAATTTGAGTTGAATAAAGCTTCTCGATAAATTACATTTCTTATGTAGGTACCAGGCTTCCTTTTCACTTTTCCATCCTTTATCATGACCTTGATAATATTCTTGAAAACACTGCGTGACAATACAATATATAGTTTTGGAAAAAATAATTTTTTATTTGGTATGCTTGTCGATGATCCCTTTCCCTTAATACTATAGATATACAATTATTAATATGCATAAACTTCTTAAAAACCCTACCCAAAAGCCAAAAATACAATCCTATGTGAGGAAGAGAGTTGTAAGAAACAAAGCTTCTGTATATTTCTTTTGATAATGAAAATACACAAATACCCTCAAAAACATATTTTAACTATGTTATTTTGTAAGGTTTTTTGACAAAAGAAGTTAAAATTTTATCACGCTTTTTGATGGCCCCTTTCCCTTAATAGTATACTAGCGGATGGCATGTGCAATACTGCACTTATAACCAATATCATATAACCCATAAATATGTTCAAATCCATCAAGCCTAAAAGTTGAAGACCCCTAGAATTTTACAAAATTACGAAACCCAAGCCCATGTAGGAATGGAACTCAAAGAGAACCGTAGCCCCCAAGAAAAAAAGGTAAATATTGAAACACACAAGAAGAAAGATCAACATTATGCAGTCAATGAGAACCCTAGTCTTGCTACGTTTTTGTCTAGCCCAATCAACGGTTAGATAAAATCCATGTATCAGAGGGTGATCATCGCCTCTACAAATGGTCATTAATTAAATGGAGTAGGATTCTTGAATTTGCTTCATCAATCTAATGGTCTATAATGCTTGACTTTTGCATCTTCAATTCTTCAGTAACAATGAATTAAAATGCATTAACTTACCAGATAGTTCTAGGATGCTTAGGCTGCATTTGGCACGGCTTTTATAAGTACTTGTTGCAGCTTATAGCTTATATAAGCACTTTTTAACATTAAATATGTGTTTGGTAGCGCTTATGGGTAAGTGCTTACCCATAAGCACTAGAGGAAGGCTACCCATAACTTCTCCCAAGCTCTTATGCGTTAAGCTATTTCACAACTTTATTAATATTTTAAAATACTTATTTTACTCTTAAACTTTCATAAGCACTTAAATAAATGCTATTTTAAAACTTTAATAATATTTTTATAATACCTATTTTACCCCTAAACTTTCATAAACACTTAAATAAATGTATTTACCAAATGCTATTTTCTTCAAATAAGCAGTTTATTGTTATTGTGCATAAGTACTCTCATTGAACAACTTATCCAATAAATGCTTATCCATAAGCACAAGCCGGACGATAACAGCCTTAATAAGATGGAAAAGGTTTCATAAATTCAAATGGGGTTTACCTCCTTTTGACAAAATCCTATCTTTGAATTAATCCATAATCGGTACACTACATAAATTATAAACTACACCAAAAACCAAATATATGGAAGAAGAAGCACGATCAATTATAAAATAAATTCAAGAGAACACAAAATATGCAATAATTTCTTACTTTCAAACTTTTATTTCCCAATGAGAATATCAATAGTAACTGGAAAAACATTGTATGCTCCCGAAACCGACAAATAGTCGTTTGAGACACTCGTAAGTGTAAATACAAGAAAACAGAAAATAGATACATACCAGCATGAACCTTGATGCTGTAGTACGAATTAAAAAATGAGGCCTTCAAGTCGGCCAAACCAGAAAAAATGTACACCATCGTTAATACAACAACCTCCATCAATCGCGGCTGCATCATCGACCTCAATCTTGAGGGAATATGCAACGGTATCAACGATGGTAGCAGAAGGCACGCTGGTCGAGAAGTTCGACCATGAAGCCGTACCAATTTGTGCAACGCTGATGTTGTTGCAATTTCTGACTCACCCATCTCAACCAAAGAGAGAGAGTCGGGTGTGTCATGGATCTGACTATGAAGGTCAAGGCACATCTCATTCGGGGACATGTAGAGTTGTCTAAACTCAGCTATTAACTTAGAGCTTTCAAATATAGAATTTTCTAACATTAAGTTTCTTTGTAGAACAATGTCATCTGACAACTCATTTGTGGTCCTTCATAAGGATTCTCTTGAATAGATCTTATGATAGGGATAGAATCTTCATGTGGAGACCGGGAGTCTTAGCCAACAAAATAGCTAAGTCATCATCGTTATCTGAGTTAGCCGTTTTCCGACCCAGATTCAGATGATTTCTCCCAAGTATTAGCAGCCATTGCCATACTATTAGATTTACGTGTAGATAAGCAACAGGTAGCTATGTGCCCATACCCTTTATAGGAATAGCACCGGGTTTCTTTTGACACTTCCCTTGAATTAGATTTAGGGTAGAGCTTGTCAAAAGATATACCCTTTTAGATTGCACTCCCTCTTCTTTTAGAGAAGTGCCTTAAAAATCTTTTAGCCAACAAGGCTAGGTCATCTTCTTCAAAATTCACATGTTCAATATTTTTCTTTTCTTTTTCTTGTAAGCTTGACGAAGCTATGGCAATCGACTTCCCTGTATAAGAGGTCACAAAGTACAACTCAAAGGTTTGAAGGGATCCTACAAGTTCTTCAACTTTTAGGAAGTCGATATCCCTACACTCCTCAATGGAGGTAACTTTCGCTGTGAACCTTTCCTTAAGGGATCTTAGGATTTTTCTACAAATCTTAGAAATCCAGAACGAGTTCACCTAACCCCCACATGGACGTAAATATGTCATTGAGCTTGGCATAGAAGTCCATGAACTTTTCACCATCATTCATTTTATATTTTCAAATCGGGTGGAGAAGTTGGAGTTTAGATCTCTTGACTATGATGGTCCCCTCATGGGTTATCTCAAGGATGTCTCATGCTTGCTTAGTGTTCAAGAACATGCAAATTCTTCGATATTCATCGGAAGAGATTGCACATGTGATCACATTGAGAGCTTTAGCCTTAACCGAGCTCATTTTTTTATCAGCATTGGACCATTTATCATAGTCAAGAGCTATTTGACTCTTTATTCTAGAGGTGGCAATGGGTCGGGTAGTAACCAGGTCGATGCTTAAAAGTGTTCGGTCGGGTTCGACCTGTTTACCAACGGGTCAGGAAAACCTCAACCCGAACCCAACCCGTCTATAAACGGGTCGAACCCGCCAACTCGTTTAAAATTTATTTAATTAATTAATAATTTAATAATTTATTATTATTATTATATTATTATTATTTTAAAATAATAAAATAATAATAATATAATAAAAAATAATAATAAGCGGGTCACATGGGTTTGGCGGGTTGGGTCGGGTTCGACCCGTTTACCAATAAGTCAAGAAAACCTCAACCCGAACCCAACCCATTTAATTAACGGGTCGACCCTAACCCGTTTAATCAGGTTGGGTCAGGTTGGCAGGTTGGGTCGTGTTTTGCCAGCTCTACTTTATTCCGCTCACATCAACCTCTTGAGTGGGAAGACTTCACGGCCTACTCGCAAGTAGAGCCGTGTCGTCAATAGACCGCAAAAATGTTTTCATTTTCGCTTTCCAATGGGCGTAATTTGTCCATCGAAGAACAACGGTCTAGTGACGGATTGTCCCTCCAATTTGGACACTACTACGAATCAACTCGATGTTGTTAAACCTTATATTCGAGCACGAAGCTCTGATACCAATTGGAAGTGCACGTAGTAATTACCTAGAGGGGGTGGATAGGTTTTAAGCCGATATGTGGAATTTTTAGGCCCAATTTAAAACCTAATAAATTATGCTATGTGTTTTAACAATTACGGGGAAATTGAAAACAATAGCTCGTACATGAAGTTGATATGCATATAGAGATTGTAAATATACACAAAAGCAAACCACCAAACACATGCAATTTATTATGGTTCGGCACCCCGACCTACGTCCACTCCATTGAGATACCACCCATGGATCTCAAGGATTTCACTATGGCAGGTTTTCGTCACTGCGGCTAACCTCCAAACGTATCGAAGAATTTATTGGCATTCTCCAAACTGTACAAGAGGTTTTAATGACTCACCCCAAAACCACTACGACTTTTTCCGGCCAACCTCCAACTACCACGAGGTTTCACTGCTACCTCTAACCACTACGGGGTTTCACGGCTAATCGCTAACCACTACAATTTTTAACCTAAATTAAAAACAGTAAAAGGACTACTTTTTCTTGATTATACCTAATCGAAGTCCGTCCGTTGTTGTGAGCTTGAATCCCCGTTTCTCACTCACGATCCTCGCTCCTTTCCACCTTGGATGTCGTCGTTGATGCTTGACGAAGACGAGGGCCTTACAACCCTAGATGTGTGTGTGTGATATGATCTATTCGATGGAACGCACCAAAGGGTAAGGTCTTAGATCTCAATCCTTCTTCAAATTAGTTGGCATAGGATGCCAAATCCATATGAATGGGAAGAAGATAAAAGGAGAGGAATTCTCTATCATAAAGCTCTCAAATCTAGTCTAGGGCTTTGGAAGAATTTCCATACGGGTCCTCATGCAAATAGATCGCCCTACGCTATTTATAGAGTTGGCGATTTACACGTCCGCCGGTTGATCAGTACAACGTACCGATTGAGCGGTGGCTCCACTGACTTAAAATTAATTTGAAATTCAAATTAACCTGTCGGCTGGAAAGACATACCGATCGACCCTTCGAGCCACTAGTCGACCAAACATTTTTGTTGGTTACTCGGTAGTGCTCAGGCTTACAAAACCGAACTAGGGTTTTCTGCGACCAGTGAGCTTGACCGATCAATCAGGATTCTACTGGAAGCTCCTACCGGTCGACCAAACCACTTGGTCGGTCAACCGAGCACGTGCAGATCGCATAGACCAGCAATGGTTTGCTATGCGACCGGCACCAAGGACCAATCAGTTGGAGACCAATCGATGGCCCTGATCGGTCAACCAGACAATTAAGTCCGTCAACCGGTGCCCCTTGAAAATCCTAATATCATTTTTTCTATGGCCATTTTCCCAAGGTCCATCCACGAATGGTATCAACCATCAGTGGGCAATCTTTGGTTGTCCAGACTCGCATCCAAATGACCAAAAATTGCGGAGTGCTCCTTAACTAGTAAGGGTACTCCAAGCTCCCTTGTAAAAAGTCAATATGCAATGAATAATTGTGTTTCTAAGGGATGTCTAGTGCATGTATGTATATACCTTTGGATAGGGAACCAATTCCGATAGATGCTTCATTGTAGCTTGGTCTTCCTTGAATCCGCAACTCTTGATCTTCAATATGCTCGGTTATAGATGCTCAAGGACTATGTAACAACATTGACAAGAGGAGCAACGAAAAGTATGATAAATTATTTTACGTACTTTTCGATTTTCATGTTTAGTCTTTGTAGTTAGGGCTAAGCATGATAATAATTAAAATTACTATTATACTGATGATCCAATGACCTAATTAAGCAGCCACGTGTCACCTGCTTGATCACGTGTTACCTGCTTGACCTACTTGTCACCTGCCTGACCTATGGACCATGGGTCTAATGGGTCACTCGACACGGTTAGATCCGATATAACCCGGTCCAATTCGGCCTGACCCGGTACAACTCGGTCCAATTTGGCCTGACTCGGTCCAATCCGGTCCGATTCGGTCTGTTTTGAGTTATCTACATGCATCAGATATTTTTTATATAATGTTATTTACATGTGACTCACCTTCCACATGTCATCTCTTCATTCAAGACTTCCAGGCCAAGTCACTTGCATGTCAAGTATACTTAGAATCCAAGTAACTTGGATGCCAAGTCTACTTGGAGGCCAAGTAAGACAAGGCTATAAAAGGACTACTTCAGGACAAGAAGAAAGAATTTCTGAACATCAGAAAAAAGGGCTGAAATATCTAAAAGGCAGAAAGAGGAGAGGGAAGATTGTATTTGCTATTATGCTTGAGACTTCTATATATTAGAAGGACTCGTCTCTTTCCTTCCATCTCTCTATCTCTTACTCTCCCTCATTTCTTTCTTATTTCCTTATTCATTCCCATATGCTTGGGGTGTTCACTGTATTTCATGTGCTTCTAAATAGTGGAAAAGACCTCTACGAGGCGATCCCCGTGGACTAGGCATATTGCCGAAGCAAGTAAAAATTCTATATACTTCTATATTAGCTCTTCCCCTCTTCTATTTTCTTTTTACATACGTTTGTCGAGCATAGGCGTAGCGCCGTCCGAATGGCCGCGTGACGGTTTAGGCGGATGGTTAGGACGTCCCACATGTCCAAACAAGATTTTATCCAACTCCAGGCAGTGCAGAAACAACCGACACACAATGTCGTCACGTGCTTACGCTATTTACACCCCTTTAAGCAGCTCAATCCCGATTAACGACTTAAAGCAGGTCAAGCAACCCAATTTCCGCATCAACAATACCCTTAAACCTAAAGCCTCAAGTTCCATCTTGTGGAGTACTTCTCCAATGCCTCATTAACATCAGTCTTCACATAACAACAAAATCACCCCAATTAGATTATCCTAACTATGACACCAGTTGCAATTCTTCCGAGGCATTGTAAGAGGCTTTGATTGATTGTAGTCTGTAGATGAGCTACCACACACACTCTCTATATATATTAGTAGAGAAATGACGAGTATAACTGTGAAAAACAAGATTTGGTTTTGAGTGGGAAAGGGAGATGGTTACCTTTCTTGTATTATTTGTTTTTTAGCTTCTTTTTGTACTGTTCATAGCACGCAGATGCTGATGGGATCAAGAAATTACAGAAAAAGAAGCTGCAGAGAGGGCTTTGTGTGGGGAGGGGCATGGGTAGGCTAGGTAGGCGACAAAAGGAGAAATGATGTCTCATGCTCTACTTGGGATAGGTTGGCCTAAAGGGACGCTGCATAGGCATGGAAATAGATGGCTACTAAACACATACCCTACTTGGGATAGGTTGGCCTAAAGGGACGCTGCATAGGCATGGAAATAGATGGCTACTAAACACATACCCTAAACAAATTTTGATATCATCTATCATCTTTTGCATTGATGCGGGATCTAAAATGAAGAAGAAAAGAGTTGATGAATCCGATCATACTGGCACTACACAACTTTCTAAGGTTTAAAAGCAAAATCTTTGACCAGTAAGAATAAAAGGGAAAAAGATTCTCCATTAAATTTTATAAAAACGTTGTCTCTTCTCCATAATATCTTTCATATTTATAAGAATATCTCACCTTAAAAAAAAAAACTTAAAAGGGTTAAAAATAATCTTAAAAGAAATAAGTAAACAAAAATTATTAAATCGGATAAAAACACTTTGAAGGAAGTTTTGAGGATTTAAAGGACGTAAAAAAGTCAAAAAACACCGCATTGCACATGACGACGTAGCAATGAGTCTTATAGTTCTCGTCGTTAGCTTTTCAATGACGTATAATTCGCCTACACTTTAGTCCAAAGTTATATTCGTTTGGAGCCACAGTATGTACAGTGCAACATCTTATTTTAATCCAACACTTGTAAGCAAGCATCCGCAATCACCTCTACACGAGGGGATGTTACTTGTTCAACTCTAGTGTCTTGCTTGGCATTAATTCATGAGATGTTTCTGTCACAAAGAGAGTATGCCCATGACTTCTTACTTCATCCCTGTTACTAAAAGAGTTCTCAATGGAATCATTGCCCATGCAGTACTTCTAAGGCTACTTTCATGGTGTTGACATACCAATGGTGTCTTCAATTGGACAACAACCATTTTCAACAGATCAGGTATGCATGCCAATGACTTTGCTGCCTCTCTATGTTCATGTTGTTGTCATAGTTTTTGTTCTTTTATATCTAGGTGAGCAAAGTTTTCAAGCCTCAGCGTCGGTACATGGTCACGCTCGCATCGATAACGTTATTATGAAGAAAAGGTATATTGGTCTGTATCTGTAAACCATGTTTCTTATGAGACTCATTTATGTTAAGAAAGACATAAATAAAGATGAAGAACACAAATCAAACAAACACAAACACACACATTTATGTGGTTCAACAAATAGTGTTTACGATCTATGGATACACATCAAGTTTAACTATTTTTCAAAGTAAAAAAAAAAGTGTTACAAGAACAGTTACAAAAAGTACGATAAATATCATGAAATTAGGGCTAAACACAAAGTGAAAATACTAGTTTACCTTTTGACCTTCCAACTTGATCGACAAGTCGATGGCTAGACCATTAGTACTTCCCGAATGCCTCAGTAGCATCAATCTCCACGTAACAAAAATTTTCACCCCAAAATATATGAATTGCATGGTCCAAATAGTATCTACGTGCACGGATACCAAAGCTTAGAAAAAAAGTGTTACAAAAGAAGTCACGAAAAATATGATATCCTGTAGTTAAGAGGAGGCCATATCTTCTGGAGCAAGATGCGCGTAACAGATGCTACAACGCGCATTTATGTGCTCCACACATTCATTGGCGTGCATGGATGCGCGCCAACACATCAAGGCTTTGACACATCTTCCAAAATTTATTCATTGGTACGCATCCACGCACGCTAGTGAAAATGTGACGTGCTGCAACTGCCCACGCTCCAGACAATGTAGCCGCTAGTTATGGCTAAACGAAATAACAAGTGAAATTACTATTTTACCCTTTGACTCCCCAACTCGACCGGCAGAGTCAATGAATGGATCATCAATACTTCTCAAATGCCTTAGTAGCATCAGTCTCCACATAATAACAATTTGCACCCTAAGAAATGTGAATTACACGGTTCGCCAAAAGTCTTTACGTCTATGGATACACACCAGGTTCTACTATTCTCCAAAGCTCAGAAAAAAAAGTGTTACAAGGCGCATCTATACGCCTATGTTATGGTGTACTTGTATTTATACTCCTACATTTTTCAAATTTGTATTTATCTCCCTTTATTATCGTAATTTTTACATTTGTACACCCGACGTTAAAAGATGCAAACTTACGTTACTTGTTTTAATTGAATGACTATAGTACCCTTTTGCTTAATAAGTGTTATTTTGCCTTCATCTTCCAATGTTATCGCTTTTTTTGCATCCATACCTCTCTATTTGCCAAATTTATTGCATCTTATATATTTTTTTTGTAAAAAAATAAAAATAACCTCATAATATAAGTTCTTATACCTGTTTAAATTAGAGGTGGCAATGGGTCAGGACGTAACCGGATCAAGGCTTAAACAGGTTGGGTTGGGTTCGACCCGTTTACCAACGGGTTAGGAAAACCTCAACCCGCCCGTAAACGGGTTGAACCTGCCAACTAGTTTAAAATTTAATTAATTAAATAATTATTTTAATTTTTTATTATATTATTATTTTTATTATTTTAAATTATAAATTAATAATAATAATAATAATAATATTGTACAAAGTTCTAAAATTATTATTGAGATAATTTCACCCAAAAATTTAATAAATTTTCTATTGTTGCTAACTTGTTAATTGATATAACTAAAAGTGCTATTTTGGATATTGAGTTAGGATTCTTTTAGTGTGATTAGAATTCATAAATAATTATATATTATGTGTCTTTTTGATTTTTAGGTTATTAAAAATTTAAATAATTTATTATTATTATTATATTTAAAAATGATTTGGAGATAATAACAAATGTGTAATGACTTAAATTATTTTAGTGATCTATGTTTAATTTATTGGTCGTGATGCGCCTTATAGACTTAGGCGCTACACACCATAGCATGACCTATTAAATTTGGATGTGTAGTGAGGGATCTCTTTGATCCTTTAAATTGTGATGTGTGGTCTTGATCTATTTGATGCTTTGTTATTTGAATTGGGTAGCTTAGATTTGGGGAGACCTGGTGGTTGGTAGAGGGGTATACCTACTCCCACTCATGTCTTGATCCAAGGGTATAGATCCTTGGTGGTTTAGATCAAGGGTTAAATCCTTGACACACATTAGACCTAGACACTAGGGGCATGGCTAGCTCTCTCTTGTTTTGTCTCTACATGCATGAGAGACTTTGTACACATGAAAGTTTTGTTTGGTTGAGAAAGCTTGGTGAAGAAGAACTTAAGCTTGATTTGTGTTCATTTGAATCCCTTTTTCCATATTTGTCAGGTAAGTAGAATTGTTCAATATGGTCTTAGTTTGATTTGGGTGCTAATGGCTATTTCTCCATGATTTTCACTTCTCGTCTCATGTTCCTTTAGCATAAAACGTTACATGCTAATTTGTGAATTTGATGATGTTTTAGAATGCATGAATCTTGATAAATGTCGTGTGAAATGCATCGTGGTTGGCTTATTTGAAGTTTTGTAGTCTCATGTAAAGTCTATTGAGAGAAAACGGAGAAAATGACCGT
Organism: Pachysandra terminalis; assembly: GCA_031762675.1. Lineage (NCBI taxonomy): Eukaryota > Viridiplantae > Streptophyta > Magnoliopsida > Buxales > Buxaceae > Pachysandra > Pachysandra terminalis. Next base: position 16,081,572 of record JAUPMG010000004.1, read on the forward strand.
ACTGCGTGGTTCGGTGACCTTCTCAGTGGGCTGAACCGTTCGCCGAACACCTTCAGGAGCCTTCAACGATCTACTCGGCGGGTCGAGTGGTGTGCTGAGAATTCTGGAAAGTTCATGGATTCTGGAAATGTAGCCGAGAATGGTTCGGTGCACCGAATCTCAGGGTGACATTTTCAGGTCCCTAGAAGGGTCGTTGAGACCGACTTCGGTGGGCCGAAAGGTGTGCCGAGACCTCACCGAAACTCACAAGTTTGATTCTTTGTTTGGCCTTCCACACTTAAGCTTAATTATGATTGATTTGATCAGAAATGTTGATACTTGTGTTCTAAATTGATTTCTTATGCACTTCCTTCCTTATGAATTTTAACAATGTTTCAAAGACATATGAATTGTAGACTATGGTTGTCATATATGAAGAATGGTGGTACAAATCACATTTACTTGATATTTCACCCTGCACACTAGAAAGATGAATGCTTAGTTAATGTGCACCTCATCACTTGCACTGCATTGACTCCCGACCTTGATAAGGTCAATGAGTAATACCCGTCTTCTCCGAGTTCCATATGCCGGATCTCGAGAGTTCGACAAGAGAGTCATGATTTGAAAATCATGTGAGTGAGGACGACTGACAGGCTTGAGTTGAGGGATTAGCTACCCCAACATACTCAATTTTGTCTTATGGACACTTTTTCTCAAAGATATTTCACATGTTGAAATCTTGGATATATATTTAGAGAGAAATCTTTGTTGGTTATTAATGGGCAAGATTCTCTGAAGCATTGCCCATTGATGGGACCTTGGGATACCACCCGTGATAAAAAATAAGTGGGGGAATTGTGTCTCCTAGGTTGAAAACCCTTAAAACTATGTTGCACGCATAGAATATCATATCCTTGAGAATGACCCTGTATAGTGGGATGGTTCATGACGACATATTGCTCAAGGATTGATGGATCATGTGGGAACACGTCACATTAATAGATCTAACAGATTGCATAGCATATTAGTTGTTTGTTTAGATCACCTTGGTGAACTATATGAGATAGGAGCACAGCATGCATCGCATCAAGATTTGACCTCATGTATCCTTATTGTACTTCACTCTTGTTTCTCTTTATTACTATCACTGAATATCATTGATTAATGGCTTTGGCCCTATATCAATCTTAGGCTATCTTGAGCTCTTCCATTTATTGGCTTTTATAGCTCACGCTTTCTTGCAACACCTTTTAGGTTCTATAGATGTGGTTCCTCCGGATACTGAAGTGCTCGACGGAAATCCCGAAGAAGACTTTTACTTTGATTAATTGTGATGTAATAAGATGTTTTTGGATAATGATGGTTTTACTTTTTGGACAATCGTATTAGGGGAGATTTGATTTTAACCTAGAACTATGTTTGAATTGTTATCGTCCGCTGTTTTGTACATGAATCAATGTAATATTTTGAAGTACTGTACACCTTTCATATATTCTTCCTATATGCCCAATGATTTTTAATTTCTTGGTGAAATATTTATTGTCACTCTCGTATGTTATGGGGGTGGGAGTCACGTCTCAAATCATTAAGGCCTCCCAAGTGAACCCTTAGGTTTAGGATGTGACAAAATGTCTAATGATATTTTTTTTAGGGCTTTAGGTTATATATAATCGGATCGGATCACTATACATCCGAGTTCAACCGGATAATATTTCAAATCGGATCGTTTTTAATCGGATATCGGATCATGAATCCTATACTAAATCCGGACTTCTCGGATTGGATTCAAGTCGGATCCGAATCATGATCAGATCCGTTGACAGGCCTACTCGTAATTGTTGGAGGATCAAATCTCCTATTGTTTTTCTTCTTTCATGTATCTAATACCCTATATATAAAAGAGAATTGAGAGTGGCTGTCAACGAGCTGAGCTAGCTCGGCTCGGACTCGGGTTCGACTCGTTTGAGCTGAGCCTGAGCTCTATAATTAGGCTCGCGATCCGAGCTTGAGCTCCAAAAAAAAATTCATTATCTTAATGCACTTGAGCCTCAATTATGCTTCAGCGGGAGCTCTTCTTCGAGATCATGATGGACGTTTCCTTAGGGGTTGTTCTTACCAGTTGGGTGTGAGTACCATTACTACAGCGGAAGCATGGGGAGCGTGGATGGGTCTCAAGCTAAATACCGAGTTCTTTGATGCTAACATGATTCTGGAGGGAGACTCTCAAGTAATCATCAATGCTATTAACAACATGCATGACCTATCAGAAAATTCCGATCAAATCGTAGCCCGAATCAGATTCCTTACTGCGAGTTGGTGAGGTCAAGTTCGAATCAAGCATACTTTGACGGAAGGAAATTTTGCTACGGACCACCTGGCTCATCTGGCTTTGAATAGCGACAATCGTCATATGATCTATGATACATCTCCAGATTTCCTCAAGCAGATTCTCTGGGATGATCTTATGGGTAGACATACCGCTCGCATGGTAATCCTTGGTTCATTGGTTTTTGTCATTCTTGCTGCATGTGTTTTGGTCTTCACCAAGACATATAAAAGATGCATAAATTTCCATCTTATGATAGTCTGAAATATGTCTCAGCAATCTATTGATGTTTACTTCTACTCGTGCCATTTTCTTTTAGTGGAATTATTTTGTAATTTATAATTATAACTCTTATTATGTTTTAAGAAGCATTGATTCATTTTGTTTTATTAGTTTTACTTTTTCTTCTGTTCTCAAATTCACCAATTGAATGCTCACTCCGCTACCCGAGAATAGATGTTCAAGATTGAGATGTTCTCTTATGGGTTCGATTTTCAGTTGTTTCTTATTCGCGGGTTTCAAATTTTGAGTCAGAATCTAGATGGCAATTTCTGCTACTTATTCATGCAGAAGATCAACAATTTGGGGTGATTCCTAATATGTTTTTTGCATTTCTGGTTGTATTCATTTGTTGGGTTGTATAGATCTTGTGAAGCTCAAAAGGGGCAATCTTGTTATACTTTGTTTCTGTTGCAATTGGTGAGTATTTATACTACTTTGATTATGCGGCAAATCAGTAATTTGAGGTTGTTCCTAATATGTGTTTGGCATTTTTGTAGTGGTAAGTAAGGCAGTAGGCAAAGGATGAGATGTAGCATGGAACAGACATGGCCGATGGGTCCCATCTTTGGTTCTTGTGATTATTTGATGTGTCGGTTGCACTGTGCGAAATACAACTTATGGAGAAGATGGTGCAGTGGACGGGTTTGGTGGCATTAGATCGACAACTAGATCAATACTCGGATGAGATGAACTGCATATCTGTATTTGGGAATGCAGGCACCTGATCAAGCATCAAAGTTGATGGGGTGCGCGGTTGTGACCAAGTTGCTATCGGAGTTCCTGTTCGCAGTAGGTGCAGATCTAGAACTTGATGTATCGCATAAGCCTGAGCATGATGGTACTGTAATAAAAACCCCTTCCATGTGTTTTGATGAGACCGGTCTGGGTTTTGGATCCTGAAATGGAAAAGAAGTTTCAACAAAAATAATATTTCTAGCTGTATAAATCCGGCTAAAATGTGCATCCAAGCACATATAACCTTTGCGTTTGCTACTGCAGCCTAGAAAAGTATATCGAGTTGATCTAAAACTAAATTTGTGAGAGTTGTAGGACCTCACATATGGATAGCAGGAGCAACCAAACAACTTCAAGAATCTATAATCTGGGTGGATACCAAATAAAATAAAATAAAAAAAGACTTGCTAGATAGTGTTAAACACCACTTACTCTAAAAGTTTGAGCTTTTAGAGTAATTGATGTTTAACATGGTATCAGAGCGGGAGGTCAAGTGATCATATCCCGGGGGCCTATATTTGCCTCGGTGCCCTGTGTTCTCCCACGGATGTGTTGTTCCCATACGGAGCCCGCACGTGCGGGAGGGTATTGAACCATTTGATATATATTGTTGTGCCTTTCTCCAATAGCTTGAGCTTTAGAGTAATTGGTGTTTAACAGATAAAGATGGTGAAGCAAACGATTGATAAGGAATATTACACTGTGAAAAGGATAATCTCAGAATTTCTGCGGTAATGATGCTTGGGCTAGCAGTGTGAGACTAGTATCAACAATATGACGGTGTTTCTGTTCAGTCGATCCATTCTGTTGATGTGTGTGAGGACATGCAACAAGGTGACGAGTACCGAATTTATCAAGAACTGAGTTTAAGCTTCTAAACTCGCCACTCTGGTCCGATTGTAAAGTCTTGATTCGTCTAGCAAATAGTGTCTTAACATGCCTTTTAAAATGAAGAAACGCAATCAATACATCCGGCTTTCATGGAACAGGATATAGCCAAGTGAATTTAGAGAAAGAGTCAATAAAATATACAAAAAAACTAGTTTTCATTAACATACAATATAGGTGCAGGACCCCTCAAATCTGAATGAATCAAATCCAATGGATTGGAGATCCTGATGAACTCATAACAAAAGGTAATCTATGATTCTTTTCAAGTTGGGAAGAGGGACAAAAATCCATTTGTTTATTTAAAGTTGGAAGATAATTGCTAGAAATCACAGATTGAAGTGTGGGTGAAGCTAGGTGACCCTGTCGTTAATGTCAAATAGTAGATGTTACTCTTTCTTCAACGAGAGCTACTTTGAGATTTTTTTCCTGCTCGTGTCTCACCAGAAGTTGATATAATTAACTCGTTTTTAAGATTGCCTTTGAGAAGGACCTTCCCATTTGCTAATCCTTGATAAGACAACCAGATGAATTAAATTTAACAATAACTTTGTTGTCGTCAGTAAATTTACCAACAGATAGAAGATTCTTTGTGATGGACAGAACATGAAAAATATCTATCAAATGAAATTTGGTAGCAGAAGGAAGATAAAGTAAACAAACCAATATTAACAATGGACAATCCTAAACCATCTCCTACTTGCACTTGATCAGACTCAGTATACTCAGAATGAACAGATAAATTTGAAAGGTCCAAAGTGATGTGATTTGTGGCTCCAGAATCTAGACGTGAAGATAATCCCTTGTCAGATCGTCGAATTAGTGTAGCTTTATCACAAGGTACTAATCCAAGCACTACAATGATCACACTAACACAGATTATGGATATATTTCGCTAATAAAGCATATAATCATTTTTATTCTATAGTGTTGTTGCTCAATATTGGAGACAAGTACAGTACAATATATGCTAAAATTTATTTATTAACAACAACAACAAGGATTATAACCAAAACTCAGTACTCCATTGATTTAGACTTCAATGCATCGGTGTGTGCATGGGGAATGGGAGCTGCACCACCACCTGGATATGTTACTGGTGTGGGATCCCAGAAAGCGTAATCTAATTCCCCTTGCAGATCTGTCGTTTGAATCTTCTGATGCTCTTGGGCTCCTCCTTTTTCGCGGTCCGGCCTTGCCTCGATTCGGCTGTAGCGGAGGAGAGATGCCGGTGGAGCTGATGATGCTTTGATTAGTGGTGTAGTTATCATAATTATCATGCATAACATATGAATCACCATCCTCACAGTCAACATTATTAGTGTTTGATTCCTTAAAAGTATGATGAACTGGGTATTGTTTGGTAGAATAATCTTGATTAATAATTAGATCATTGTAGCTTAATTTATAACTAATGTATGATCATTGTACAGCTAATCAGTGATTAACAAGCATAGATGATTCATTAAAACTGATATTCCTCTTGTTCATGCTTGGGGAGTGACATGGTCATGATTCCTGCATGTCCGGGGGAGCATATAACTGATTCTTGTGGTTACAAACTCCTTAGTATTTCTGATAAATTTTTAAAGCAGTGGAAACAAAATAGTTTGAACATTAAATTAACTGTCTTAATAAGGAACACGTTGTGCCTGTTTGATTTCTTTACGTCTCTGCATCTTGGTGTTTGAAACTAGGGATGTACAAATGGGCTGCGCGTGCTGGTCCGCCATGATAAAGGGGAGTGCCTTTCGTGCCATGGGCCTGCATGGTATGGCCAGATTTATTTAACAGGCTGCGCAAGTATCAGGTCGGGTGTCGTCGGGCTGGATAGTGTCTCGTGTTTTTCCTATAGTTTAACTAAAAACTCAATTGACCCCAGGCACAATCGTGCTTGAGCCATGTTGTGCTATGCCATGGGCCATGGCCCTGGGCCCAATACAGAACTATAAGGCTGATCGTGTGGTGCTGTGCTTGTCAGTCCCTGAGAATGGTCTAAGGGCTCTTTTTTTTTGTATGTCCGTGTGGATGGTTTGGGCTTCAGGATAAAAGGCAAATATGCCACTCTGGTTGAGGGCTTTTTTTTTTTTTTTTTTTTTGATATGTCCGAAGAAGAAGATGGTAAAGCTTATTCATCTTCGAAATCTGTAAATAACAAAAATAACGAGGTAAAATAAAAATTATTTCCGTTGCCGGGACTTGAACCCGGGTCTCTCGGGTGAGAGCCGAGTATCCTAACCAACTAGACTACAACGGATT
>JAUPMG010000004.1:16099877-16117147 GCA_031762675.1 Pachysandra terminalis
AGAGCATAATAATAATCCTCATCAACACATCATCTAAATTGCAAAAAAAAAAAAAAAAAAACAAACAGAGAAATAGGAACAAAGAATCAAGAAAACCTTTAGAGGAGATGAGTCGATAAGCTTGGCCCAGAGCAAGAGTACCAGTAGGACAGAGAAGTTTAACACGAATGACACGCACAACGTTATTTCCTGGCTCTGGCTTCTATTGTTGGGGGTAGATACACAATGATTATGAAAGCCACGCAGTGACCTGGGTTCATTCTCATCACCTCTGCATTCCTCTCTCACCCTAATTATCCTCTTCTCCAAGAAAGCTCTCCCAATTTCTTAAAGAGTTGACCAAGTACAATTCATAGAAATAAACCTTCCAATTCTAGGACACCCCATCATTGGAATCAACATGATGGATCTGTTCTCCGGAGAGACCTGCCTTGTTCGGGCCTTAAGAGGTTAAAATTTGTAATCAGAGGTGAGGGTATAGAAAAATCCGTCAAGGTTGCCTTGACTCTTTGAGAGAGCTTCCTTCTTGGATTTATTGAGGACATGCTCTCCCTATGATTATATGATATATCCTAAACGTGTATTGAAGGGGTGGGAACGGTTTTAACTATGTTCTCTTAGATTAAACCGAAAGACTATATTGGTGATGACGGATTTGTAAAAGGCTAAATATATGGGAAGATAATGACAACTAATATAAGAGAACCAGTTACAACCGCTCTACCAGAGAAAAGGTAGGGAAGTCTGTCTCAAGATAGCCTAAACCGTTGCGCAGCCGTTCTGTCAAGAGTGTTCCTCGTCAATTTCGACATATGGAGAAGACAAAGAGAAGGGACAAGAAGGAAGAGAATATTGCAATAACTGAGAAAGGCAGTTAGAATGCAATCTCAGAGCAATAAAACCTCACAGATTGAAGAATGTTCTCTTTCTCTTTCAGTGTCTTTACTCACTGTTGTTTTAGATTTCAAATTGTTCTGGTTTTAACATAAATCTCCGATCCCCTTCAATGGAGAATAGGTTATGGTATTTGCAGGGAGTTTCACTCCATATAGGACAAGTGTCACTCGACTAAGCCTTTAGAGGGGGACCCACACGTGTTAAGCAAATCCTGAGTGACACGTGGTCCTGAATAATATCTTTGAAGGACAGGTGTATTTCAACACGGCTAAGTTACTTCAAGAGAAAGAGACCAAATCATTTCAAACCTTAAAATCCCTTAAGGTTCATAGCTACAGTAACCAATCCGAGTGTCTTCTACTTAAATAGAATCAGGAGTAAACATGTGAATTCCTTCAAACTGAAGTGAGAGGACGTTCTCAAAGTCTGTGGGAAGCCTATCTTTAGGAAATATGTCTGTAGATGGCGTGCTTTCAACTTCAAAAGCCCTTTCCCCTGGGAATTTGCTTCTAGAAGTGAAAGTCCCAAGATGTGAGTCGAAATCAATTCATAAGAATGAATAAGAGTGACTTCGAGTCCAAGGATTGTAATTTGGATGCATAAAAGACTACATTCGAGGGGGTGAACCCAACTCTGTGTCCTTTGAGGATGATAGAATCCTTAGTCTTTTGGGGGGTGACAAGCCCTTTGACGAATTGACCATCTCAAGGTGGTTAGCCTGGAATTCGCCTTAGGAGGAAAATTCACCTTTGGCAGGAGGGAACATACCTCCTTCGAGTTCACCATCTAGAGGTGGTTGGCCTGAAATGACCTCCTTCGGAATTGTCCGCCGAAGTTGTCTCTCAAATCTGTCCGTCGAGGTTGTCCCTCGGAGTTGTCCGTCAAGGATTCCTTAATGAGAAGGAATATACTTGCCTTGTGATCTTTTAAGACAAAGCATAAAAAGTGGTCCTTCGAAGTCTATGGATGTGATCCAAGAATGACTCTTGAGTTAGAAGTTATAGAAAATTCCCTCGATGATCTTTCTTTAAATAAAAATACCTTTAGAACGTAAAAGTATGTAATAAAATCACTCGAAGTCTGTCATAGAGAGCAAATAGATGTGACTTCGATGATCTATTGGAACCTTAACTATTTGAGAAGTCTATTAGGGGTAGCATGCCCCTAAATATATCCTTCAAGTGAAAAAAGGTCCATCGAGGGAAGAGTAAGATTTTCATTCCCTCGGGTGCCAAGAAGGCAGTGTGTCATGGGAACATAAGTTCTTAGTCTTTTAAGTATTTGAAAAGAGAAGAAAGAATGTGTTTGTTGAGTTTGAGACACGTGGCGTTCCCCCACAAGCTAGAATTCAAAAATGTTGCTTCTCCAAGAAGCTATTTCTTTTTTTGTGATAAGGACAGTTAGATATCTTTGAGCCGGTTCAAATATCACATTTTCACCAAACAGTCTAATCACCGTACGCAGCTGCTGATAACTGGCATGTGAAAGAGACGGTTGTACGGTCGTTATAGCTTATTGAATGATTCAGTGTATGCGGCTATACCCAAAACATTTACACATGCTTTTAAGAAAGCGTCACGTGTAAAGTGTGGTTTAATTAGCCCGCCTGATCACCAATATTAGATGATGTATTTAAATATAAATAATAAAAAATTTAGTAAAATTAAACGAATCAAGACGGGTCGAGCGGGTTAAAGCGGGTTTGATTATTTCAACCTGTTTATTAAACTGGTGGGTTTGGGTTGAGTGCTAAGCTGTTAATAACCCTATCAACCTACCCGGTCCCACCCAATTGCCACCTCTTTTTACAACCCTACCTATTCACTATCAATCTAACCCGGACCCACCCAATTGCCACCTCTTTTTACAACCCTACCTATTCATTATACACGTCTTAGTTTTAAATTTAGTTGAAATTTTTCTATTTCATTTTGGTAGGCAAAATCGAAAATCCTAAAATTTTGTTCTAAAAGATTTTGGACAATTCGGACAAAAGAAGTTTGAAAAATGATGAAATAATTAATTTTAGTTAAAATAATAACTTAAAAAAATTCAAATTATTTTATTGAAATCATAAAAATTTCACAATGAAATTTTGATAAAATTTTACTATTTTTTTCACATAAATAAAAAAAAAATAGAAAAATTTTCTATTGAAAGTCCTCCGCAATCGAAATCATTAAGCACTAATTAATAAAACACATTAAAACTGACGTGATAACACCCTCTACCGTTGACATGAAAATCACAATCAAATCGTCTTATGTTATTTAACTACTAATTTAAAGTCATATCTAAGAAGAAGAAAAAAATTGACAAAACCACTGATGTTGTGGCTCAGTTGGTAGCAAGCTGGGCTCTAGTGGGCGTCTCAGGAGGTAAGTGTGGAGTTCAAATCTCAGTAGAAGTACTCGTGGCTAGGGGTTTACCCTTATTGCTACCGCCCCGAACGTGGATTAATTCCACATCTAAATGGGTGTGGGGACACGACGTGGTTAAGACCAAAAAATAAAATAAAAATTGCAACCTGACATTTCCTATGAGAAAAGAATCTTCCTACATAATACAAAAAAAAAAAAAAAAAAAAAAAAGAAACTTCCTTAATAATCTAGTTTGGAATCTTCTATAGTGAATTTCATGTATTTGTCTAGTTCTATCAACATTCATTTTAAGATTAATATTTGAAACATTTATTCCAATCTTTCTGATTTTACAAAAACACCATTGAGTCTCTCGGTCGTTTCAGGAGGTGCATGAGAAGTCTTAACCCATTTGCTCTAACAATGCCAGGTCAGGTCAGCAAGTTATCATCCACATGGCAACTGTTCAGTGGTCGATGTATCACAGCCTCAAATGACACATCTCTGGGATACTATATAACAGTGAGTGAAGTACAAGATGATTCATGTAATAACAGAGCTGAGCTAAGAGGTCAGCCTCTAGAGCAAATTAAAGATGGCATCAGCATCTTTCCTTACGTCATCTCCGGTCATCGACAAATCTGAGTTCTGTAAGGGTCAGACCCTTCGCCAGTCTCCGGTCGCCGGCATCCGGTCCCACCCCATAACTCCATCCAGTGCTACTCTTATAGTCCGAGCCGGTTCATACGCAGATGAGCTTGTCAAGACCGCGGTATGTTACCGTAATCTTTTCTTTTCCAAACTATGAAACAATCTGAAACAACATAATTAAAAACTCGTGTACTTCTTGGATGAATGGATATATGTAGAAAACCGTTGCATCTCCCGGGCGAGGAATCTTGGCCATGGATGAGTCGAATGCGACCTGTGGGAAGCGTCTAGCCTCGATTGGGTTAGAGAACACCGAGGCAAACCGCCAGGCATACCGGACCCTCCTTCTTGTTTCTGCACCTGGACTTGGCCAATATGTATCTGGTGCCATTCTCTTTGAGGAGACGCTCTACCAGTCCACAACTGATGGCAAGAAGATGGTTGATGTCCTCGTCGAGCAGAACATTGTTCCTGGTATCAAGGTGGACAAGGTGAGAGTCCTGAGCCCATTGCACCAATTAATGAACACATATATGCACAGAGGACTACACTGCTAACTATACAGAACAATAAAAACAGAAAAAAAAAAAAACAATAACAGAAAATAAACAAGAACACATAGATTTACGTAGAAAATCTTTTCGAGAAAAAACCATTGAACAGTAGAAAATCCATTATAATCAAGAAAACAGGAACAGGGTTACAGATCTCTATCACCACTCTTACGGAAAAATGTATACACCTTATTCCTCATGAATTAGGTTATAGCTACATCCTAGAGAGCAAAAATACAAAATTATCCTCAATAACAGATGCTGAATCTAACGAATAATCAGGCTCCACACCTCAACACGAACATCCTAGATCAATGGTGAACTCAACAGGGCCTGGTGCCGCTGGCTGGATCGAACGATGAGTCATGGTGTCAGGGTCTGGATGGCCTTGCATCCCGTACTGCTGCTTACTACCAACAAGGAGCTCGTTTCGCAAAATGGTACAAATCTCTTTTCCAACTGTTTGAAGTAGCCTTCAAACTTTGTTTATATATGACAAGATCGCTTTTTTGTTATACAGGCGCACCGTTGTGAGCATTCCTAATGGTCCCTCTGATCTCGCGGTGAAGGAAGCAGCCTGGGGTTTGGCTCGCTATGCTGCAATTTCTCAAGTAATAAGAAGAAATCAGTAGTAACAATAGTTTCATTAAGATGCTTCTCACTGAACAAACATCACTCGCTGGCTTGCAGGACAACGGGTTAGTCCCAATTGTAGAGCCTGAGATCTTGCTAGATGGAGAGCATGGGATTGAAAGGACTTTTGAGGTAGCACAGAAGGTTTGGGCTGAGGTATTCTTCTACCTAGCCGAGAACAATGTCATGTTTGAAGGCATACTACTCAAGCCTAGCATGGTCACTCCCGGAGCCGAGTGCAAGGACAGAGCAACAGCCCAACAGGTTGCTGAATACACCCTCAAGCTCCTCCAAAGAAGAATCCCCCCAGCTGTGCCTGGAATCATGGCAAGTCTCACAACTTCACCTTAATTTACACCTCTCTATGTAAGGGTACAACCATAGTGTAAAGGATCATCCGATCCCAGTCCGGATCAGCCAATCCAACTCGGGATCGGCTTGGGATGAGTCGCAATCCCAAGTTTATTAAAAAATCTCTGACTTGGTCCGAAACTAAGTCAGATCGTCCGATCTGACTCGGCTTCGGACGATTCAATATGGATCGGCCGATACCGAGTTTAAACACCATGGGTGCAACTTGGGTTGATTAAACCCGAAATTGAACTGACCCAAACCGACTTCGCTACGGTTTGGGTTGGGTTTCTAGATATTTGGTTTGGTTTTGGTTTTGAAATTATGAAACCGAATTAGAAAGGTTAGATTTAGGGTTTAAACCTCAGTTAAACCGAACCGAAACCCAAACTCTAGTATAACCGATTTAAACTGAATTATGGTATATACATATATATATGTGACATATATGATGCATTTATATTATGTATGATATAGAAAACATGACATTTTATATACATAATGTAATTCTAAAAAGCATTGTATTAACCCAACCTAACCCGATCCAAACTGAACCGAAACTACAATTTGGGTTGGATTGGTTTGGGTTTAGGGTTTTTCATTTCGATTCGATTCGGTTTGGTTTTGGGTTAACCTTCATCAATATCGGTTTGGCCTTGGGTTGATGCCAACCCGAGCCATACCGAACTGAGTTGCACCCCAATCTCTATGTATATATATGAAATTATTATGAGCTCAATTGCTAATTTGTTTTATTGTTTTGGTTGAGCAGTTTTTGTCTGGTGGGCAATCTGAAGTTGAAGCCACCCTGAACTTGAATGCCATGAACCAAACCCCAAACCCATGGCACGTCTCCTTCTCCTACGCAAGAGCCCTTCAGAACACTTGCCTGAAAAAGTGGGGAGGAAGGCCTGAGAACGTGAAGGCGGCTCAAGAGGCTCTGCTGACCCGAGCCAAGGCCAACTCTCTTGCGCAGCTTGGGAAATACACTGGTGAGGGAGAGTCCGAGGAATCTAAGCAAGGAATGTTTGTCAAGGGTTACACCTACTAAACTTTAATTTTGTACCAAATCTCTAGAATGCTATTAGTTATGGATACTAATTTTGTTCATTACATGTACTTTTAGCCAAATAATAAATTTGCCGGTGAGATTAGTTAGTGTTTTCTTATGTGTTATCACATATACTATTGTCACCCAAACAAGGTTTTAAATGTCGATGTCGCTGAGTCTGGCCAGCGACATGGGGGAAATTTCTCCCAAATTAGAAAAAAGGCGGGGAAATTCACCTCAAATACATTTTTTTTATTTAAATCTTAGATTATGTCTAAATAATAACTAAATTCAGTAAAATGCATCAGAATATGTTGAAAACAACACATAAAACATAAATTATAAAGTAAATGGTTAACATTCATTCAACAAAACCAAAAAATACATGTTTTAACTTCAATGTGTCGAGTCGCGTGTTGAATCTTCAACCTTCTACTCCAAAGCACGCTAGATTTGTGTTTTTATACACAAATCTAGATGAAAGTTTAAAAAAACAAAAAACAAATTTTGTTGGTTTTTGTGTGAAAATAAATGGGGGAGCATCTGTGGGAAAATGTCGATCAAAATGATCGACATTTCGGAGAAAGTTCACCGACACTTCCCCCAAATCCGCCTTCAAGTAGAGACATTTCGCGACATGTCGACGAAATGTCGCCAACATCAGGGAAAATCGACTTCCAGCGATTTCCCTTGATGTCTTGTGTCGCCTAGGGTCAAAATAACAACATGTCGCCGACATTTAGAACACTGCAAACAAATCAATGTTTGCCTATAGGGCTATACTTATTGTTATTACTTAATAGAGTTCTAGTTTTTGGTCTCTGGATTATCTGTATGGTTAAAACATTAGGATCTACTAGGGCTGTAAACGAGCCGAGCCGAGCAAGGCAAAGTTCGGCTCAGGCTCGACTCGTGAAAGGCTGAAAAAAAAACAGGTAATTAAGTGTTTTGTATTTAATACATGAGACTGTCATTAATTTGTATTTAAAAACAACAAACATGCTTTGTCTGCCACTATTTTGAATTTAAAAAAAAAAAAAAGCAAAACTTAATTTAATGTTTTGTATTTAATATATAAAACAACCATCACCATTAATTTTGTATTTAATGATTAATAATATATATATATATATATACATAAATTTATATATTATATATTAGACCGAGTCGAGCCTACCTAAGCTCAGCTCAGGCTCGTTAAAATATTGAGCTTTTTTTTGGGCTCAGACTCAGGCTCAGGCTCGGCTCGCATTTACAGCTCTAGGATCTACCAACAGTTCTGTTGTTCAAGGTTTAAAGTCTCCGGACCGTGGACCAGAACAGTCACGACCGATCCCGGTCTGAGCGGTCGACAGGCCAACAATACCGGTCAACGGACCGATCAGTACCGAACCGGTTCAGATCAATACTAGTCTGGACCATCTAATTTATAAATTAAAAATAAAAACCCAAAAAAAATGCCAGACCGATTGTAACGGCCAGTCCAGACCGGTATTGGTTGTACCGGTCCGTCCAAAACCTCATGATACATATGTTGTATCGTGGCTTGGGACTGGATCGGTTTTGTCCAATTCTGTACCGATCAGACTGATCTTTTAAGCCTTGTTGTTGTTAAGTGGAGACTATATATAAGGTAATCTCGTTGACTCATATCTGGGACCTCCAGTTCCTAAACTAGAGAGTCTACCGGTTGAGCTAACCCACACGGATTAGCTCAACTAGTGGTGTGATGTGGAGACTGATGTTACTAAAGCATTCAGAAAATACTAATGATCCAGCCTCGACTCTACCGGTCGAGGGTTGTTTGTTAGCCCTAAGCATAGGATATTTATCATACTTTTCGTCATTTATTCTTGCAACTTTTCTGGAGCTTTTGAACATATTGGAATCTGGTATGAATCCGTCAACCTAGGCACCTTTTACCGATCCACATAAATCGTTGTATATTGTGCGTTTTGATTTCTTTCTTGCTTTCTTTTCTTAACAAGTTCAATAATGGATGCAAGGGGAACACTTTCTCGGTCTTAAATTCAACCTAATCTCCGTCAATAACATCAATGTCGTAAACAATTCATCGAACACTTGGTTTGCGATCGAAAATTGCTATGTTTTAATGGAATTTCTTTACTTGAAAATACAACAACTATAGAGGAAACAAAAAAGACGAAAACTAAATAAATTGCAATTTTGCATCATTTTAGCAAGAATTGCTAAACAGAACAAACATGAGGAACTCACATCAAGAGGGATGATAATATCAAATACCCAAAACGGAAAAAAATCGATACGAAGGAAAAATGGAAAGGGAAGATCAATCGGAAAATTGGATTGAAAGAAAACTTACAATCTTTCTTGGTCCAGAATTGGCTGCCACTTGTCATCTGCATATCATTCGAAATTTAAGGACGCCATTAGAGAGTGAAAGCTTCATCCTCTATTCCTGCAACTTTCCTTCATCTTCTTGTTGCAACGAGCAACGTACATCAAAGGGACTGGATTTCTTCTGTTTTTATTCTTCACATCCCTTAGCGAGATTGTTTGCTTCGGTTTTGTGGTCAAAATTTAAACCAAATCGAATTACATTACACTAAACCGAAATCTGAACCAAATCGAAATAGAAATCGATTTAAAAAACCTAAAACTAAATCGAATTATAATGGATTAAACCAAAAACCGAATCAAACTAGAATAGAAATCGAAAAAAGCAGATTTTCTGTTTGATTTGGCAAAATTAATATACACACACATAAGTTTGTATATATATATATATATATATATATATATATGTATATATATATATGTATTTTTTCCAAAATCATAATCAAACCAAAATGAAAAAAATTCAAACCAACCCGATTTTTTCTAATTTGATTTGTTTGATTTTTGGTTTAAACTGAACCAATTGACACCCTACTTGTAACAGCTTTTCATTGACTTTTAGCGCAAGATCATTTTTGTCTGGTTGAGGAATGATATACTCAATCCGAACCGTCTATTTAACATTTAATTATCTCATCTCTAGCAAACTCTTTGTCTCTAAAAAACCACCACGAGATGGTCAATTCGTCAAGGTTTGGTTACCCTTCTCAAAGGACTAAGGGTTTTGTCACATTCGAAGGAAAAATATGTGGGTCTGTCACCCTCGATAGACCTCCCAGTTTATTGACTTTGAGGGAATCCTTATTGGGTAATTGGAGAGGTCTTCGAAGGCATGTTTATTTGCTTATCCCTAGGAAACACTTTTGGATGACATCTTTTACAAGACTTGTGAGACTTATTAATGCACTTTATTTAACATATTTATATCTGATTTCATTGAGTTCAATCCAAGGCACTCAAATTGGTTATTTAACCTAGAACCTTTAGGGATTCTATGATGACTTTGTCTTATAGGGATTATTGATCATTAAAGTGGATTGCTTGCTGAGAAACTTAAATCTAAAGTATATGGGTAATTTGATAATATATTAGTTACCTTGTGAGATATATGCAGCCACTCTGACTTCCCTTGAAGGAATACAAATTGAACTACCAAAATGAGTTCCCTCGAAGATGAACAAAGGCCTGAATAGTATTTTGTTGAATTCGAATGACTTCTTTATTTAATTACAATAAATTCTCAAACAGTCATTTAATAAAACCTCAGTAACTTATATATTGTACATCTTATTTGAGGGGATATTGCCTTATCAGTAATGGTAGGGATAATAATGGATACGTTGTTTTGGATATATATGCATGTTACATGTGTCATAGATCCGTAATTTCTTGAATCACAAGGCAACCCATCATAGAGCAAGTTCACTTAATCAAGTGACTCACCACAATTTTATTATGGAAATAACTTATGCGCATTGATTACGCGTAGACTTTGGATATGTATTGCTGCATGGAGATATTTTCAATCATCTCTCTAGACACACATTCGATTAACACCTGTCCTAACCGAGAGAGGATATTTTGGATGTTTTTCTTTATAAATAGCAGAGCATGCCCTCAAATCAAAACACTGGTGGAACAGTGAGAAGATTCAATCATATTCACATATAACTTGCAGATACATGAAAAACATAAAGAGTGATAACTTATATGATCATTAACTACAAAAAAGGGGTTTTTACCAGCGGTTTTTATTAAACCGCCGGTATAGGAACAATAGACATCGGTTTTTTTAAAACCGCCGATACACCCCTATAACGCATAAAAAACCTCGGGAAACTCCTTACGCGCGGGAAATTTTATGCGCTAAAGTAATCCTATGTCGGCGGTTTTATATATACCGCCGTGATAAAATAACTATGGACGACGGTTTATAAGGAGCCGCCGATATAGATATGGTCCATAGACGGCGGTTTGAATTAAACCACCGATATAGGATTAATAGTCGGCGGTTGTTATTAAACCGCCGATATAGGGTATATAGACGGCGGTTTAAGTAAAACTAGAGCTGGCAATTGGGCGGGTTCGGGCGGGTTGACATGGGGTATTAAGAGCATAACCCCAAACCCAAACCCGCCCATTTGACTCTGATCCTTCTCTGTTGTAGCACTGTAGCAGTAGAAGGGGTTGAAGGTTGAAGGTTGAAGGCAGAAATTGAATCGGCTGTGCTGAAGGAAAACGAATTCAAAACAAAACAAAACCCTATTTTTTTTTCTTATATTTGGGTTAGTAAATTAGTATACAATAACTATTGTGTATAATTGTTTTTTGTCTATAGTACTAACCCGACGGGTTAACCTGAAACTGACCCGTTTATTTACGGGTTATAAACCCTCAACCCGAAACCAACCCGTTTATTAAACGAGTTGAAAACATAAACCCAAACCCGCTAAAATGCGGGCGGTTTCGGGCGGGTTGGCAGGTTGGGTCAGAAATTGCCAGCTCTAAGTAAAACCGCCGAGAATGGTATAATAGTTGGCAGCTTTATAAGAACCGCCAACTATGTTTTTTTTACTCCCTTCCCACGACAAGCCCTCTTTCCCTTTTCTCTTTCTCTTCCCGCTCCCCCCTTTCTCTTTCTCATCCTGCTGCTACTGTTATCACTCGCCGCTGTCGTTGTCGTCGATCGCGTCAACGACACTTTCGTCTTCTTGGCTCTTCTTCTCATCCCTTCTGCGTGTTCTTTCTACCTCCCTGGTATCGCTCCTCTCGATTTTCAAAGGGTATGTTCTTCATAACGCTTTATTGTTTGTTTGGTTTGATGAAGTATGATCCGATTTGCTATATGTAATTTCATCATTTCGTTGATTTGATTGATGCCCTTTTGTTTTTCTGCGAGCTCTGTTTGTTGGTTGATTTTAGCAATTTTTTTGTTGATTTTGGTATGTATTTTTTCAATTGGGGGTGGACTTGGATCTAGGGTTTTCAGTTTTAAGATCTAGTTATAGGTTCTGTTTAGATTTGGATCGAAGTTGTGGGGTTTATCTCTGATTTATTAGTTAAGTGGAGTTGGAATGATGGATATGGAGTTCTATTGGCTTGTTTTTAACTATTGGGGTTCCCATGCTTGCTTACTCATACCTTTCTCAGGCAAGTAAACTTCTTTCACTGAACTCTACTGACTTCTCTTATATTTCTTCTAGCCAGTCGGAATCTGTGTGAGTGTGTACTTGGTTGATTGGGTTACAATCTGTTGATTCTTGTCCATCGTCTTCATACTCTGGTGGTATGGTCAAGCTTTTATGTAGCAGCGTTGCCTTTACTACCCCTAATTTTACTTCCAAAATTATGGTTGTTGCACTTTAGGTTGTAAGAAGTTACTGTTGACCTTAGGTTGAGATGCAATGATCAGGCATTCATGTGAGGTGCTATTCTTTTCCCTCGATTCACAAAGCTGTGGAATTTCCTGTTTTAGGAAGAAGTTATATATATTTTTGGTTCTCTCTAACTCTCTGGTTATAGCATACATGAGGTATCATGGAAGTAGTCGATTAGGAAATTAAATCTGGTGTGCAAAATCTTGGGGTTTGAGAAATCATCAATGGCTTTGCGAATTTTCATTTGATTGACGGCATCCAGCAATCTTGAATTTTATGTTCAAAGTATAGTCTGTAATAATGTTGTTTATATTGTAGACTCATAGAATTTCTCTACTATGAATTTCATGGTCGGATAATTAGATGCTGGGATTCATAATTATTTATATAGAAGTGATGTAATGGATGAGTGAGTCTGGTAGTTGTTTCTCTTTTTGGGCCATGCAGTTTTTATTTTTTATTTTTTTTTTTCTCCTATCACTTCTTAAAGGAAAGGAGTTCATTTGTATATTTTGCCTGAGGTCATGGTTAATTACTGTAATTGGGTAGTCTCATCTGTATTTTTTTAGTTGGGGCTGTTCTAGATGAACATTGTAAAGGAAAGGAGTTCTGATCCTAGTAATTCCTTTGTCATCTTGACTTTGCTTCGTTTATGGATCTTGGTACATTTCACCTTGAATATAACGCAAATTCTTTCTTCTTTTGTTCTTTTTGGGATATTTACATTCTTGGATCAGATTCTATGTTTCAAACATCATCACCCTTCAGAGTTTTGTAGATGAGTGTCGCAGATGTAGATTACTATTGCAGCTTTAGGATGCGTTTGGTCCGGCTTGTGCTTATGGATAAGCACTCATTAATTGGATAAGTTGCTCAATGGAGCACTTAAGCACTTATCTACAGCAACGATAAACTATTTATTTTAAGAAAATAGCGTTTGGTAAATACATTTATTTAAGTGCTTATTAAAGTTTAGGGATAAAATAGATATTATAAAAATATTATTGAAGTTTAGAAATAACATTTATTTAAGTGTTTATGAAAGTTTTGGTGTAAAATATGTATTTTAAAAATAATACTAAAGTTGTGAAATAGCTTAATGCATAAGAGCTTGGGAACAACTTCTCCTTATGGGTAAGCACTTAACCATAAGCGCTACCAAACACACATTTAATTTTAAAAAAGTACTTATATAAGCTACAAACTGCAACAAGTACTTATAGAAGCCGGACCAACGCAAGCCTAGAATTTGCGATGTAGAATGGATTAGCAGGCCATACAGATGCAACTACTAGGGTGGCAATGGGCTGGGCCAATTGTCCGACCAAGTATTTGGGCCGGCTTGGATAAGAGATATAAACCCATGGCCTTATACTTGCCAACTTGGCCCAGCCTGGTCAAGTTTAAATATTGGAATGGGTGAACTTAAATTTATAAGATATGAATTTTTTATTTTTTTAAAAAAATATACACAATTTTATTTATCTAATATATTATATATTCGAAAACATTTTTCTTCTATAAAAATACATTAAAATATCATTTAAAAGTATATTTATATAGTTTTAAATTAAAAGAAAAATTAAAATTTTAGGACCGGGCTTGGCTTGGGCTTAGAAGAGTATAAAGTCGGATCGGATCAGGTCAGGCCGGGTTCATACCTTTGAAGTCGAAGGCCCGATCAGGCTTGGACATAGAAAAAAACGCTGTGATCCGGATCACAGAAGATCCGACCCATCTGTAAACACGTGTCAACCTCCTGTGAGGTTCACCGGTGGTTCTCTATGATCCAGATGAGAAAAAATCCTCATCCGTTTGATGCAATCGAAACGAAACTCCCATGAAGATGAAACAAGCGGAAACCAACAATTTGTACAATTGTATATAAAGACAAGGAATCTTTCATGATGCAAAATTACAGAAAATGAACGAATGCGTAAAAGTATTATCCACAAGGTCCCTTTATTCCAACTTAATTACTTTCATCTCAGCAGAACTAAATACTTGAGATTGATCGAAAAGACATGCATGATCGTATAAAAAAAAAACGTAGTTGTAAGAATAATTAGATTAATTAATTAAAATGACATATTCATCATCTCCATGCTCAAGCTCTCCATCATCGCCGCCTCGATGGATCCACATTTAGGCGTGATCTTCTTGCCATTACTGTGCTTGTTAATCTCCTTGGCCGGCCGGAGTACCGAGCAGGAAGATAGAGGTAGGACTGGGAGGTTCTCGCAGTTGCAGAGCTCGATCATGTATCCATCTGGATCATGGAAGAACACCTGATCCACTTTGATCCCTCCTTCCTTCACCACTGTAGTCACGTACTTCATCTCCATCTCTTCCAATCTCATCTTTACCAGTCCAACGTCGGTGCACTGTTCAATAAAACTCTTTCATAACCACATGATCAAGAAATCAAGAAAGATATTTAGGGTTTGCAGTGAGTGTTAGATACCTGGAAGGAAATATGGTTATCCTTGGGATTTATGGGTCGTGAGGCGTTCATGGGGTGATGATCTGCAGAGATTGATGAACTTTGCTCGACCAAGTGAATTCCGATGCCATAATTAAACAACCTGGATAAAATATACATGAATAATTAGTCATCATTCATAATTAAATCTAGATTTTTTCTATTATTGAAGGATAGATAGTAGATGGTCCCTTATTGTCTGGAGCGGGATGCAATGCGCATCCACGCATGTTACGCGTCCACTAGCGCGCATAGATGTGCGATAGCGAATTTAGGCTCTAATGCATCTTTTAGAACCAGTATGCATTGGCACACATCCACCCATGCCAATAGATGTGTAGATGTGCGTTGTTGCATCTGCTGCAACTGCCCACACTCTAGACGATATCGCCCGATAATAAAGGAGACAATCATACAAATGGCAACCAGGAATGCAAATCATCTACTATATAACCGTGTGATGTTTTTTGCAATATCACAAAAGGGTTACATGGAATAATGTGGTTTAGAGTGAGGATCAGATGCGGGTGGCTTCCACACCGCAAATCCACCCGCATCTGATCTGCTGCCTGTGGTTGCACCGTGTGTCCGTGCACGCTATGTGTCCACAAACACGTCACCGGTCTAAATTTATAAAAAGTATTAAAATTTGGATAGGTGACGAATGTAAATGCACGCTGGAACTGCAGCCATCTTGTTACAGACGATATGATACCATTGTAGACATCTCATTGTGATATCATCCAATTTATGGGAGGTTCGCAAGAAGCATTGTACTATTTAAAATGAATAGAAACAAGCTCATGCTCAATAAAAAAAAAAAATTGGTTTGCATTCCAATCCCATGCCTATAGAAACGTAAAAAAGAAAGTAGAGATTTGACGAACCAAGCTCCATTGAAATCGAAAGAGGAGGGGCGTTTGATGAGAATAAAGCCCAAGACATCTTCATAAAACCTCACTGATTTACTCACTGATCTGCACAACAAGGATATGTGATTCAAAGATAGCAAAGGCAAGGCCGTGCAGCTATCTAGCTCCTCTATTCCCATTTTTTTTTACTTCACACCTATTTTTTGCTTTCTTAATACACAAACCTTCGTGGATCATCCATCTCTCTTTTAAAAACCAGAGTTTCCAAAATGTCTCCAAGTCCTTATACATATTTACGGAATACCCTAGAGTAAGGACTGAGGAGGGACGAAATTTCCTACCCCCTTCCTTTTTCTCCTGTATCTATTATAGTAATTTTAAAGGAATGTCAGTATAGCAATTAAGCGCCCGTTTGGTAATGGGTACAAATCATAAATAGGCTTTATGTTGTCTTGGAGATCAGATGCAATATCTGGTGGATCATATGGTTCACATGCTTGTTATATAGGCTCACCTATCTATTAAACAATGAAGCTTTGTATCACCAGATATCATGAACCAACAGACATTGTTAGTACAAATGCAAACAAAATTGGGAAGTTTCTTTGATGGTTCTTCTCGTTCATTACATTTGGTGAAAGATGAATGTCCCTTTCGTCATCTTAGGTGATAGATGAGGACGAATATCATCAACAGTAATGTTAACCGACGGAGTTTGAAAGTCAATAAGTTAGATGAATATCTTCTGTGAATCTGGGCTCTGTGAATCTTGTGTGAACCTCACACAAGGGCGTTACGTGTATGTAGTTGTCACTGGCAAAGTGTTTATTCTCGGGCTCTTAGATCGGACGGGTCCAGGCCGATCCCGATCGGGAATTGGATCGGCCGATCTTGATCCGAGCCAAGTTTTGGATCATCCTTCAAAAAAAGAAAAAAGAAAAAAATAAATTGGATCGGTCCGATCTAGTGATTGGATCGGTCCGGATCGGCCGATCCGTATCGGTATCGCTCGGATCGGTCCGATCCAATGCAAAGTGAAAAAAACAAATTGGATTAGTTGGATTGGACCGGATCGACCGATTCATATTGGTATCGGTTGGATCGGTCTGATCCGATCCAAAGCCACTTGATACAATAGTTTGTATTGTGGCTTGGGATCGGACCGATCTTTGAAAATGCCTGCCATCTTTTTTAGTAGGGCAGCTTGGGACATGTGTCAACTTCGTGTGAGGTTCACACAAATTTGTTTCGTAGAAGCTATGCGTCCCAATAAGTTGGGTTCCTAGTTGTCACGAACCAAACCAGAAAATCCCAATTTTTGAGACTTCTGATTTATTCGCAACCTTCAACCCATATTTCTAACAGTAATGAAAACATAAGCGGAAGTTCAAATAACGTTCTAGTAAGATATAAGTAACTAATATTACATCATCTAAATCTGATAAATTCTAAGTAAAAAATGTCTAACTCCAGACTAATGTTAATCATGTTATCAAAGTGCTATACCAAACCCGATCTCTCATCGACCAAGCTCTACGAACTGAAAGGCCCGCCTAGACCTCAAACTCCTCAGCAGCCATCACGATTAATGAACCTGAAATGTTGGTTGCTAAAAAGCATGAGCTACACGAGCCAGTAAGTACTATAATTTCAGGAATATATA
>JAUPMG010000004.1:16134819-16150245 GCA_031762675.1 Pachysandra terminalis
TACATGTGATTCTGCAGCACTACTGAGAGAGAAAGATACTAAGATTGAGAAGGTTATAAAATAGTTTCCTAAACTCATCTGTCAATTCCTATAAGCATGCTAACATCTCCATGCATCCAAAATTAGACGTCTTCTAACTTTTGATTTGAGATTGCCAATTCCAGTTGCATGGTATTAAGTGTTTGTCGACAACTGATTTTGGATGGATAGTTGTTATTTAGAAGTTCCATTTAACATACTCGTGGCTTCCCACATAAGCTATAAGGAGAGGCAGCTCTTCAACAGTGTCTTTTCAACCCAGCATTTGGGCTTCTAGATAAGTAGAAGCTGATGCTTTCAAATGCTGTCTTGGCATAATAAATGCTTATTTTAATCCAAAGGCACCTAGATATTACTGAGCTATGCCAAAAATCATCTATGCAACAACGTTGGTGTGTGGCATGTAAACCTATTGGATCACCAAAACTAGGTGAAAAATACTCATAAAAAACTTGACTTGGGCAAGCCAACTTGGTGACACAACTAGAACTTTTATTTTTAGGTTTGTTGCCAGTCTATCCCTTTTGGGACCCTGCTTAGGCAGGAATTGCACTGGGTTACGGTCCTTTAATCCTGAAATATCTATAATTGTTGTACACCGAGTTCCCTTTTATATTAGAAGTCCCACTACTCAGTCCTTGCATCGTTGACTTGGAAGAGTAGAATTCATTCGACATGAGAAATGCTGTCCTGGTCAAAGCATTTCTTGAGCCTTGCTGATTCAATCAAATTTGTAGCCCATTTGGCCTGAAAATATTTTGCTTTGCAGACTGACAAGTGCAGTCAGCAGCTTCTTAAGTACACAATAAAAATGAATTCATGCATGTATTCTAGGACATGGCACAAAATTAGTCATATGCAGCTTGAAACAACTATATAATTGGATTGATTACCTTCTTATGCAGATGGAGAAAGAGATAAAAGATCTAACTAAGCAAAGAGATCTTGCTCAATCTCGGGTTGAGGATTTGTTGCGAGTAGTTGGAACTGGACATGATCAAACTTCAAGACTAATGGTATTCAAGCAATTAATTTAAGTCTCCCATTACACCTTTATGACTTTTCTCTTACTGCTAACTCCCGTTCTGTTCCTCCTTCTTTCAGGTACGTTTTCCTATACCACAAGCAAAAAATACATGGAAAGATCAACATTCAGTGTCAGGAGAGTGTTTTGATGGACACGGTGGAAGTAATTCTGAAGGGCATTACGTGCAGAGTTCCGAACAGCATTTGCAGTCTGAGGGTACATCTCCACGATTTTCGGTCAGCAGTCCCGAGTTTTTGGGACCTGATCCATGTCAGGGTTGGGAGGAGATGGCACAAGGAACAAGTGAAGATTTCGATGACCTTTGCAAGGAGGTTCGATGTATTGAGGTGGAAGAGTCGAGCACAAACAGAAACATAGTATCTGACGCCTTATCACCTGAAGAAAATAAAGGAATCTGTAGAGAATTGAGTCGCGTTCAGGCAGGCTTCACATATGGTGCACTGGAGCAGAAAATCCAAGACATGAAAAGGACCATTGACTGCCTTGTCAATCCTTACACTGATGAATCATCTCCATGTTCTGTACCTGCTGATATATCTAGCTCTACATGCTCAAAACTGACTAAGAGCAGAGGTTGTAGAACAACTCTCATGACTAGCTCATCATCTCCCTGGTTTGAGAAGTTGGAGCAGAGTAAGAGCACACCACTAAACGGGCTTGAGAAAGACTTCCCTGGAAGACCTGAGGGTTTGCCTAGGAAACTTTCTGCATTAAATTATGGTGCCGATACAGGAAAGTTATCAAGAAAGGATTCTCAGATATCTGTTGGGAGTGCATCCATTGGTGAACTAACAGCACAGAACATCAGGTTGTCAACTAATGAGGAAATTAGTAGCATCCATACTTTTGTTGCAGGACAGAAGGAGATGGCAGGAATTCAGTACGAGAAGCAACTTTCTGATGATCCGGTGAGTACGAATAATATTATTATGCTACCATCTTCTTGTAAGAAATGTCTTCTAAATTTGATGCGACTGTCCGGGCTTCTGTGAATTTAATATCTGCTAATCAATTTTAACTACTATTGTAAACATTAGCTATGCCTAGTCATTGGTGTGAACATGTTAACATGCTATGTTTTTCAGTATTTCTTCTTTCATGATTTTCATTCAAACTTGGTTACTGGAGTATCATCAACAATGGCAGGACCAGTCAAGGTACCATCTTATGTTAGTACATATTTATCAACCTAGTAAATGTTGCATGCATGGAGAAGAAATTGCATATCTTGTTTTTAATTGAAATATAATATGTATTTTACACCTTACAGTTAGGGGTGTCAATGGATACCCGACAAACCCGATAGAACCGAACCTGTTTAAAAGGATTCGGTTCTGGGTTTATAGACGCGGTTCATAATCAGGTCCGGTTCTATTAAAGATGAATCCGTTAATAATCGGGCCTACGTAGGTATACCCGTCGGGTTTCGGGTCTCTTGGGTTTGTTAAATAATTTATTAGTTACTCTTTTTTTTTTGGTAATGTATTAGTTACTTTCTAAAGATAAGATATTGGAAACTAATTAAAAAATTAATTTATATTTAAATAATTTCTTAGTTAATTTTGTTATAATTAATAATTATAATACTATTAATTAATCTAATCAAAACTAAAAAAAAAGTTAATCTACAGAATTTTAATTTTTAAATGTCCATTAGTATTAGACATTCATTTTATGTTATGCATGGTGTGTAATATGTGTTGTTGCAAATATTCTATCTAAATTTAGATAAATCTAAGTTTTTGGAATGAGATCGTTATCATGATAAACAAATAATATTAATGTAAGTAAAATAAGTAGTTTTTTATATACGTTAGTGTAATAAGTATTGGATACCCGTTAAAAACCGGATATTTGCAGGTTTGGTTATGGGATGGAGGGTGACAACTCCAAACCCAGAGTTGACAAGACCTAGATTCGTCCCATATAATAGGGCTCGGTTATGGGACTTGTTGGACTGTCCCGAATCTGACCCGTTGACACCCCTACTTACAGTACTATCGACTAAATATGGTACCGCAAGAGTGTGTTTTACAGTTATGCACCACAATAAATGCTTAATCACAATCAAACTTTTCTGGAATTGCATATAAGCAAAACTATAAATCCTAACATGGTGCACTTTCTTGGAAAGAGAACATGTGGACTAGATTATGGATGTTTCATTGAAAAATTTGGAAACATTAGCTTATTTAGTTTATTCGGGTTGTCATCTTCCAACTAACATGGGGTTTTATGCATGGTAGGTCCAGGAAACACAACCAAAGGCCGATGAGTCTGGAAAGAACGTGAAAGATGTTGGTTTGGATCCAATGCAGGATTCTTTGGAAGCTCCTTCAAATTGGCCCTTGGTATTTGAGAGGCTTCAGAGAGATATATTTGAATTTTGGCACATTTGCAATGTACCATTGGTCCACAGAACCTACTTTTTCCTGCTCTTCAGAGGTGATCCAACCGACTCTGTTTACATGGAGGTAGAGCTTCGGAGGTTGTCCTTTCTCAAGGACACATTTTCTCAGGGAAATCAGGCTGTGGAAGATGGTCAAACTCTCACACCAGCATCCAGGTACTATCTATGTTGTTTTCAGTAAATTAAGTATTTAAAGGAAAAACTTAGAAAAGGAACTCCTTGGCTATTGCAGTTTTATGTCGGTGCACGTGTCTATCAGTCACGGGGCACATATGAGGATTTACTATAAACATAAAATAAAATAAATCAAGTATGGCATTCTGTGGTAATCTATAGCCCAGATAAAGAAAAAAATGAAAGTCTCATCATTCTAGTTAAGGGTGGCAAAATCTAACAATCCACCCAGTATTTGGGCGAGTGTTAAGGCTTTTCAACTCACTAATAAAAAATAAGTTATATATATATATATATATATATATATATCCGTGTGTGTAAGATAGTTAATATATAAAACAATTCATGTATAAATATTCAATTATAGTTTAATAGCTAAAATAATATGTTAAAGAATGTGATTATTTGTCATTTTAAATAATTCTATAATAAAGGAGTTAAAACTAGTATTTTAAAAATCGGACCGAACCAAGCCAGTTGAACCACCAACCTCAAAGGCTTGGTTTGAATCTTGTTCTGATCTGATGAAAACTGGATGTTGTTGTAACTTCTCTATTTTTCTTTAATCATGTATATTTATGATGTCTCCAAGTTTTCTCGGTTTGAACTGGTTGGACCGGATTGAGCCAGATCAGCAGCCTTGACGGTTCAATGCACGGTCCGCTTTTTAAATGATTGGTTAAAACAGTTAGATGGTTAGGTTAGGATTTGGTTCTCTTAAACGTGTTGAGCCTGGGTTTTGACCATCTCCAACCTGTTAATAAATGGGGCAGGTTCAAGTTGGGTTGCGACCCATTAACATAGATGCTCAACCAAAACCATAGCAACAACTAATTCCAGTCTATTTGCCCTTGTTGTTTTTTTAGTACTATGACCATAGTGTTAAGCATCGGCCGATTCCAAGTTGGATTGGCCGAAACAACTTTGAATCAGCTTGGGACAAATCACTCCCAAACCGATCTCGAAAATTGCTAAAGTTTTGTGACTCGGTTTCGGACTAGTCAGATCGGACGTCCAAAACCTCAAAAAATAATTATTATTTAGAATAATAATAATAATAATAATAAATAAAAAAATTAGGTCATGCTTGGATAGGCCGATCCCCAATCTGATACCCAGTTTAAACACCATGACTGTGACAAAACTCTTAACATGTTTCTTTGGTAAACAGCATGAGAGCACTCCGTCGCGAGAGGGAGATGCTGAGTAAGCAAATGCAGAAGAGGTTTTCAGATGAGGAGAGAGAGAGCCTGTACCAGAAATGGGGTATTCAATTGGATACAAAGCAGAGGAGGCTACAGCTGGCCCGTCGCCTGTGGACGGACACGAAAAATATGGACCACATCATAGAGAGTGCTTCCTTAGTTGCTAAGCTGGTTGGGTTCCTAGGGTCAGGAGAACAGGCCCTCAAGGAGATGTTTGGGCTCAGCTTCACACCCTGGCGTTCCAGCCGGAGATCCTTCAGCTGGAGACATAGCATGTTATCTCGCTTGTATGCTTCAGGTAGGCACCATATAGAAACATAATGGTGGCGTTTTTATGTTTCTAATCGCCATTAATTCACGTATAGATCACCACGTTCTTTTCATTTTTTGTTGGGCACATATCCTTACCTGTGATTGTAGTCAATTTGTTGATAATTTATAAATTTGTTCAGCTTAGAGACTACTGGTTGCAACCTTGTGTGCTTGCCATTTTGGTTGTATTTCTTGACGACTTGTAAGAGACTCGAAAAGCTATTGTGGGTTGTTTGTAAACTAATTGGGAGTTTATTTTTTGTAAGTAATTAGTCTTAGCATCTATAATTACAGCTTTGGCATTGAGACATGTAGACTGAGACAAGGATGCAAAAGAGTTCAGCAAATCTATGCTTGGACAGTAATGGAGCAGCTTAGGATAAACTCTAGTCAATAAGTTGGTACTAGCTCTGTTTTGGGGTGCACCTAGGGATGTACAAGCGGGCCAAGTTGGGTGGGCCCGTGCAGGCCTGGCATGTTGTGTGCGTGCCTGGGCACGGCACGACATGACATGTGTCGAGCCGTGCTTAGGCACAAACCCAGGTCCGTGCTGGGCCTGGGTTCCAAGGCCTGTGGCATAGCATAGCCCAGCATAAGCACGATATAAATGTAGCCCAAATTTTGCTTCCAGAACAGAAAAGTCCTGCTGTAATCTTAAACTCATGTTCTAGAAATTAACGACAAAAATCGTGAATTACATTTTAAGCAAATTATGCTCTTCTCGATTATAAATTGCTGTGTGCCACAGTTTATCAGGACTAATGGACTTCAGGCTTTATTTTTAGACAGCAAAAATTTTCATCTACTAAAAGATCGTCATAACTACAAAAAAAAAAAAAAAGAAAAAGAAAAAAAAGAATAGTAACAGCACAAAGGGCAGAGAGAGAGAGAGAGAGAGAGAGAGAGAGAGAATGTTGCCATCAACCATTTACGATTTGAGGACAGCTCCTTCAGTGATCTTCCATTCTGACTGAGAACAAGACATCTCATACCTTGTGGTGTATGTGGTATTGTAGGAATCATTGTGCTTGGGATTGTTCTTGTCAGTCAGACGGGCCGACTCCTCAAGCGTTGCTTCGACCGTGGCTCGTCGCCCATCTAGAGAAACCGTCACGCTGTCAATGGTCAGGCCCAAAAGAGTATACTCCCAGAACCAACCCTGTTGGGCAATTTCTGCTGCTCGTTCTGTCCATATCTTCAGCATCCGACCTTCTAATACCTGGAGCAACAAGGGGTGTTCTTACATCAATCAAAAAAATGACTTGTCCCAACTTCTTGTGGTTCCTAACATGGATCCTGCTCTACCATCCCAATCCGTCAAATGCATATAATTTTTTTCTACAAAAGAGTTCAGATGGTCACTCACCTCTGGCAATTTTCCAAGATTGTGATTAGGTCCAAGAGCCTGAGATTTAATGTTCTGCCACTTGCGAACTAGATTTTCTGCAAACCTAGCATCCATTCTGTGTACTTCCTCTACCGCATTTTCATCTGCAGAGACAAGAACATGCTGATATATATATATATATTATTTATTAGACATACAATAAGAGCTCCTTGCCTAGACAAAGATTGAACAAAAATAACAGTAAACATTCAGCATCATAGCAATGTATCCCTAATGATCCAGGACATTTTCATGTATGTAGCCATGCTAATAAGCACAATGCTGAATAGATGTGAGCATAGTGTTTAAAATCGGTATCAGATCGGGGATCGTGACTCATTCCAAGCCGATCCCAAGTTGTACCGGCCGATCCGACTCGGGATTGGCTGATACTTAACACTATGGATGTGTGATTCACGGGCCCTAGACCTAAGATCTTCAGCCCATTTTACTTTCACCATGATCAATTTTTTAATAATTTGTTAAACCATACAACCAGACTGTGGGATAGGTTCTTTTTTTTTTTCTTCAAAATTTATCATGGTCTGGGAGTAGAAATTTTAAGATGACAGATTTACAGGATATAAGAAAGTCTGTTGCTTGGTTCTTGGTCCTGGCACTTTAAGAAACACTTCCAGATGCTTTTATAAAGTGGTTTCTCTTTCTACATAATGAGAGAGTTTTGACGTTAAAAGGGTGGGACTTTAATGCCTTTAGAAGGAAGAAATCACAGACATACTACAATGAAACAAAGAAGCAAGGAGCAGAAACAGGTGTGAGAGACTAGAAATTAAGCCAGAGTCGATGCCAACAACAAATTTTGGGATGATGAAAACAACAGGATATAGATATCGCCAAGCAATAGAACGTAATTATCATCTGATTTCCAAAGGGTTCTCTACTAAGGCAACCATATCTAAAGATCTCACAGTTCAAAAAACAATAAGAACTGTAAGCATTACCGAAATGCAATCCACTAACAGTATCAGGTTATTTTAGAAGCAAAGCAGCGAGTATCTAACAACGAGAATGATGAAAAGGAAGAAAATTATCTTTTGATCGTACCCAGATTGATGAAATCAGCAGCGATTGTTGAACCAGCTTCTTTACGCATACAGGACGGTCCATCTCTGGATGGCAAAAATTTCAAGCCTGCCAAAGTCAACAATCCAACAACCACTCCACCACACATTATCTTCACGCTTGCATCTTTTATTTGAACGGTCAGCAACTCTTGATTACCTATTCCTTCTGAACTAACTTTCTCAGAGATCTCAGACACATCATTAGAATTAGTTTGCATAGGTTTCTCTACAGGGTCTTCTTCACTTTCCACGGCAGGAACAAAATTGTTTCCATCACCTTCTTCCTGACGTTTTATCCGTTCCTCCCTATGACCCACTGGGAACACCTTCTGCAATGCCTGAATTGCACTTGTTTTCACATTATCGAGCACCACGGTGGCCTCTGCCCCAATTCTTGCTATGGCTGCTGCTGCAGCTAATGGTGAACCACCGACACCTTCCAATCTTTCTAGATACCTCAGGACAGTAGCGTCATCGTAATAATCTCCAAGCTTGAATTGTATATCCTGGGTGTCTCTAAATCTGGGAAATACCACCTCCATCAACCAAGTCTCCAATAGTTTACAAAGCCCTGGAAGGAGATCGTTGTCATTGTCATCCTTTGAATACTGCAAGACGAATTCCACAATAGATGGGTCTCTATACAGTGAGATGTCATTGTCCAAGCCCAACCATGATCGACACTCATCAAGCTCTCCTACAAGAAGTGAGCAAAGTCCCCTTTCCAAAGCAAAGTCTAGCTCACGGTTTGTAGGTGTTGTATAATCATAGACAATGGCCCCTAGAGCCGTTGCTTTAGTCTGCTGAAGTTGTTGGAACAGGTTGTCCGCATCTTGGATGAGGTGAGGCTTTTTCCCCACAAAGGCTTGAGCAACAAGAGCAAGTGCCACCCCATAAACTTCAAAACTTTCTGCTGGGATATTGCTTGGTGTTGCAGCAAATAGATCAACCTTCACAGAAAAAAGTGAGAATGGGACACATGCTTCTACGGACTGCCAGGTCCCATACTGGTTCGGTGACCAGTACAACCAATCCGGTGTTTTTTTTTCTTTTACTTTGTATATTGGACGGTCTAGAATGGTTTCAATGTGGACCAGTCTGGTACCAATCGACCGCCGGCAACCAATACCACCGGTCCGACGACCGATTATTTTTTTAAATTTAAAAATTTCATCACTTTTGTACCGGTCCGATACCCGGTCCCGGTACATTAAACCATGATGGGACACTCTTAAGCAGCAAGCATAAAGAAGATCATGCCAAATTTTTGACGACGTACTCTAATATACGAACCTGCTCTGCTGCTGTCATATGTAAGAAGGCCGCATTCATAAAATCTTCACGAGTGAATCCACCAGCAATAGCAGCTGCACCTCCTCTTCCGACAGCCCATAAAATGTTGCGCACACCATGAAGACCTTCCTCCCTTCTTGTCCGGTGTTCTTCATCAAGGGGTAAACCCAGAAGCTCGAGAACACAACGTGGGGTGATCTCTTCCAGTGTCTCATCAATTTGAGCTTGTAGGTCTGGTGCAAGGCTAGTTGCTCCTTCCTCCTGCATGTGAGTAGATTCAGAAATTGCAAGAGAACAAATAATCTCAGACTTTCACATAAAAATTATTATATAGACAATAAAGCCCTTGAAACCTAAAAATTAAGAAACGGGACATCAGCTTCCATCCTATACATTGCTCTTCTCTTGCATCCACGATTTCTGATAAACGATGACGAAAAATATAGAATAGCAGTGTTTTTTGCATGTTGCAATGCTTAGCTTCCACACAGAAAACATTTTTCAGTTTATTAATTCCTAACATCTCACTGTCAGTCATACTGTATGATATGATGAGAAATACAGAAGTTGTCCCTTCAAACATCAATGACATTAAGGATTAGTGATGGGAAGTCGATATGGATCAAGGAAATTTCACCTTGATCTTCATAAAATCAAGAAATCATCCAAATCAGAAAGAAAAGAAATATGCAGTCAAATATAACCCAGTTGATGCTAAAGACCTCACATAAAATGTAATTCTATCTTCAAAAGCCAATAAGGCTCCTACATCCATCCTGGACCGGAGAAGCTTTTTATGCAATAAGATAGGCAGAATGAGCCACCAACAGCCTTAAGGGACAACAAATATCAAAGATGAATCCGCAGGCATGCTCACATTGATCACGAAGGCAAAAAGGACCCATTGATACACAGAAGAAAAGGGACTGCACTTAATCTAGGGGTGACAATTGGTTCGGTTTAAACCGAAAGAACTAAACCGAAAAAAGTCGGTTTGGTTTGGTTTTTTCCATTTCGGTTTGGTTTTGGTTTGCAAAATGAAAAAACCGAATTACTTGGATTTGGTTTTCAGTTTAGGCTTCGATTAAACCGAATCGAACTTAACTAAGTATTTGTAAACCGAACTGAACTAGACTAATATACATATATCTATATATGTAATATATTTATATATATATATATATATATAATAAAGTGAAACGGTATATCTTAAAACGTATTAATAAATTTTTAAAACTTTTCAAAAGTAATTTTTCGTATGATAAAATATTTAATGTAATCTATATTATAAAGGGAAAGGGTATACTATAAAGCATATCAAGAAATTTTTAAAATTTTTCAATGGTAACGTTTAATATGTATTTAATATAATTAGTGATAATAGTGTCTTTTGATTTATTCTAGGAGGCAACAATTAAGTTTTCAAAATAACCATTCTCACCTCATTTCAGTTATAAAAGAAAAAAAAGTGACGTGACAAATAAAACGGTTAAGACATTCTAGATATCCACCCGCTAGTGTATATGTATGTGTGTATGTTTTATGTGTATGTATGTGTGTATTTAGTACATAAAATAGCATTAACTTTATCAAATGACACCCCTAACTCAATCACAGTACTCAGACCATCTACAATATTTGAGTAATGTCCTTTCTGCTTCTGTGCATTCCCATGACACCATCCATTCGCAAGAGCTACTAAATGACTAGTTTTAATCAATTTTAGGACTTTTCACGCAGATTCAGTTTAGGACTTCTCAAGCAGATCTAATTTAGGACTTCTCAAGCAGATCCTTTCTAGATTGGGAAAAGAAAATTATGATATTCATATCCTATATGCAAAGTTTGTTTTAAATACTAAAATTATTCGACAGAATCATACCAATAGACAGCAAAATATCACAAACAAACATTGAAAATAATAACAACTCCACAAAGAATCATATCGCACCGCAAATACAAAACACTAATTATTGTAACAACAAATCAATCATAATGGGTAAGAATATTCATTTATAATTCATATTTATTGCAACATATGTATACAATGTAATCATTGGACACTTACCTGCAAAAGCTTCAAGGCCCTCTCAAGTGCATCGCAGCTCCGAATAAAATCGGGTGGAGACAAAGCCATCGCATCCCTCGATATGTCCACGTAGGCAAGCGCCATTGCCAGAACTATATCTGGCTTAAATGATTTGGGCAACCTCTCTCTCAACAAACTCTCTCCAGTCCTAAGAACCACTTCAGTCTCCCCTGCTTCTTGCAACACACACAAAGCTCCAGGAACCTAAAATTACCACTGAATTCACTTTCAATCAAACTGAAACAAAACCAAACACATGAACAAACCAGTACAGTAATCTTCTAACAGAAAGAATTAAAAAAAATTGGGAAAAGTGGAAAGGGGAAGAACCTTATCCCAAGGGACTTGGGTGAGGAGAGTTCCATCTTCGTCTTCGAGGAGTCCTTGGTTGTAATCGCCTCTTGAGCTAGGGCTTGCTAGGGTTTCGCAGGCTGCTTGAAGAATTTGCCTTCTGCTGATAAGGGCGTCTTGGCTGAAACCGTACTGTGGTGGTTTCGAAACCCTCGAATCGTAAGCCCTTCTGATTCCATCTCCTAGGAAATGAGTTTCAGCTCCTAAAACCTGTTCACAAGATTTTCTTTACTAATGGGAACTGGAATTCAGAGAGAAACAATGTGGCTTGGATGAGTGAAAGAGAGACAAACCTGATAGAAGTCGATAGGGAGTGAGACGTATCGTTCAGGGGAAGTGGGTGGGGGAGGGAGGAGAGAAGTGAGAGGTGTGTTTGAAGTGGAGGTGGTGGTGGAAGGGGGGTGGTCGGATTTGTCGGAAGTGGTGGAGATAGGGTGGAATTGGAAGTCTCCGAGAAGGCGTTCGGCCCATTTGCTGGCGGAGCAGGCGGGTGGTCCGGTGGGGAGTTTGGTGGGTCTAGTTCTGCTTGGTGGTACGACCCGCCTTGGATTGCAGAGACCTACACCAAAAGGTCTCAGAGCTTCCATTGTTGCAAGGGAGCGTGTTTGTGCTAGTCGCTCTTCATATCAGAGCTTCCGATAAGTGGTGTGACTGCCTGCTCGTATCGCCAATGTTTTAAAATATTTTATTTTTCAATCGATAACCATCATCGTTCCGTTGTAGTCTAGTTGGTTAGGATACTCGGCTCTCACCCGAGAGACCCGGGTTCAAATCCCGGCAACGGAATATTTTTAGTAATAAAACTTTTTTAGCAAATGTGTACAAATACTCCGACCCCGGTACGATTTGGTCCGTGCCTCGTGCTGGGCACCGGCACGAGCCGGACATGATTGGGAGCGGGGCACAGTTTCATTTTCACCATATTAGAGACCCAACACGGCCTGAAGCACGAGGGAAGGTCTGAAATCAGGCACTGCCAGACCCCACCCCAACCTATTTGTATACCAACGTCCAATCATTTAAACAAGAGTTTGCTTTTAGGTGAGCGAGGTTTTGATGCTCAATAGGTTTCTCAGCGTTTCGCCAAACAACTTCTCTTAAAATCCAAGATTTAAGTTTAGTTGGGAAATCAAATCATACCCTTAAACACGTCAAACTTTTACTAGTTTATATATGTTAATATATCTGATTTGATCATCTGAAGGCTCTCCTATGCAAAAGTCGAGAACACAGTCGGGGGTTGTAGTTTTGAAATTAAAAAATCGAATTAGATCAGTATGGTTTTAGGTTAATGTAATTCTAAAAATATATTGTATTTAAACCCACCAGCCATTTTGATTGTGGAAAGATTCAATGTTTAAACTATAGATAAAGAAGTTGAAATCAGGCTGCTAAAACTCGTTTGATCATGTAACTTTTTGGTATCCAATCTTATCAGTAGAACCTTATCCTAATTTTTGGACATGAACACCGTGAACAATGAGTGACAAAAAGTTTGTCTGTCCCACCAAATTAAGGTAGCAACGCAAAAGACATTCTCAACCATAGCTTTCAATTTAACAAAACAACCATAAGCATCAAATTATCGATCGCGAGAATAATCATCCACAAACCTTGTGTAATATCTATAACACAGATGGAACCGAAGATGATCCCCAAATATCCAAATGAACTAGGTAAAAAGGACTAGGTGAAACTCGAGTCAAGCGACCAAAAGCAAGTCTCCTACTGTTGCTAAACTTACAAATAAAATAAATAGGGAAAGAGAAGACTTGAGAGGCTTGTCCAAAACTAATGCTTAAAATCATATTCAACTATTGAGGTAGGCATTAGCAAAACCTTCTGCTCCACAGTAACCAAGCTGCCAAAGAATTCTTCTTTACAGCCCCCCAAGTCTAGTTGCTATATATGCAAATCCTGGT
The DNA here is from genome assembly GCA_031762675.1 of Pachysandra terminalis. Taxonomy (NCBI): domain Eukaryota; kingdom Viridiplantae; phylum Streptophyta; class Magnoliopsida; order Buxales; family Buxaceae; genus Pachysandra; species Pachysandra terminalis. The sequence goes on from JAUPMG010000004.1 coordinate 16,148,135, forward strand.
TTTAACCAAAAGATGAAATCAGACAGCCGCACAGAGCAATACACATTACACTCCATACCTCTATAGAAGCCTAAAACAAAGATGTGATGCTATTGTTCCAAAGTTTAAGCCCTTTGTCCTTTCAGAAGAACTTCAACAATTCAAGGGATAAAAAAAAGTGTCTATTCGTATCTATTGCGCACAGGACTCGCAATGCCATGCAAAATCTGAAATCTGTGTAGACTAAGGAGATACACACTGCAAGCATATAAAGCCTAAAGTTTTCAGTGGTCTCCTGTGATGGCCAACTGCATCTCCTAAGAGCTTAGATGCACAGAAACCAAATTAGTGTAAGATTCGTCTCACAAGTACTCCTCCAAGGTCACTGAAGAGGAGACAAAAAAAGAATTTCAAATGCCAACCATTGATTGGACTGGTGACGAACAGCTCTACTTATGTATGATTAGGGCTGTCAACAAGGGGCTCAGCTCATACAAGCCAAGCTTGAGCTCTATAATTAGCCCTGTGAGCTGAGTCTAAGCCCTAAAAAAAAGAGTTTGAGCCAAGCTTGGGTAGGCTCAGCTCGGTTAAACCTTGGTTAGGTTTGTAAATGGGATTGTACATCCATATTCCTATATCTTATATTAAATATTAATATTAAACTTATATGTTAATATATTATATTATATATAATAATAATCATCAACCATTTTATACGGAAAAAATTCTATGTCTAGATGGGGGTATTACCCCCACCCAGTTATTTTCTGCCACGTAGACTAGTGGCAGAAAATACTCCGTTAAGGGGGAAGCCAATTTAGGGTTAATATGTCTTTTAGGGTTTTAGATTGATACGTGGCAGAAAATTACTGGTAGAATTTTTTTCCCATTTATGCTAAGCTAAACCTTTTTGCGAGCCTAGCTTGTGCAAGCCGAGCTTTTGCGAGCAACCCTTGGCCCAAAATATCTTAACAAGCCTGAGCCTTGCTTAAGGTTAACTGGCCCGAGCCAAGTGGGCAAAGCTCGGCAACGCTCGTTTACCATTTATGCTAAGCTAAACCTTTTTGCGAGTCTAGCTTTTGCAAGCCGAGCTTTTGCGAGCAAGCCTGGGCCCAAAATATCTTAACAAGCCTGAGCCTTGCTCAAGGTTAACTGGCCCGAGCCAAGTGGGCAAAGCTCGGCAAGGCTCGTTTACAGCCCTATATAAGATTCGAGGACCTAGATGCGTTGAAAGAAAAAGGAGACTAATGTCCTAGACAATCAAATGAGTAGAGAAATGCTCAGATCATAATATGTGCACAAGTTCCATTGAAAATGATATCAGACGAGAAATTATTGTTAAAAAGCATATATATAAAATAGCCCTGACTTGGGAAAAACATAAATTTGGGTATTAAGCTATGAACTCATCCAGTCCAAACTGGCTAAAAACTAAAATCCTAGCCAAACTAGAGTGTTGATGCCATTTCTAATGCAATTGATCATCAGCATGAGCATGGTATGTGTACTTACATCCACATTCCAAAGTTGAATTTCATTATAAGAACCATGTAGCTAATTTAGTCTACTGGATATGCTTTGATATTCTCCTTCTGCATGAGTGAAGTAATTTCCTAGCATTTATAAAGAAAGATGGAAGGTCATCTCCAGCAACTACTGGAAAAGAACTTTTTACCATTTCTAATAGAGCTGTAAACGGGCCAAGCAGAGCCGAGCTTTGCCCAGCTCGGCTCATAAACCTTGAGCAAGGATCGGACTCGGCTCAGGCTCATTAAAATAATTTGGGCACAGGCTCGGCACATTAAAATATTTTCAGCTCAGGCTTGTAAAAGAGCTTGACTAGAAAAAAAATTTTAGCCTAGTACAAAAGCATTAATATTATAATTGATGATTATTATTATATATGATATAATAGATTAACGTGTACATTTATTATTAATATATGATATAGGACTATGGATATATAATCTCATATATAAACTGAGCCGAGCTTCAACTGAGCCGAGTCTACCCAACCTGGGCTCGAGCTCATTAAGATAATGAGCTTTTTTCGGGTCAAGCTTGGCTCGCGAGCCTAATTAAAGAGCTCAAGCTCGGCTCGTGGACAGCCCTAATTTCTAATGTATCTTGGT
>JAUPMG010000004.1:16162760-16174465 GCA_031762675.1 Pachysandra terminalis
TTTGATGAGAGAAGTCCGTCGGGAAATGACTACTTGGCCGAGGTAAAAAGGAACTACTTTTACTTAGGTTATGGGTATATGAAGCAACAATATATCCTGTTTGAATTCCTCAAAATACTGCCCAATTTTCCTTTGGCATTGCTTGGTCCTTGATCTTATTTGTATGTTTTATATTTCATTACATTATACCTCTTGGAAGAAATATTAAATGACTGCAAATTGGACACACCTACTGGGAAGGGGTAGGGATCTTAATGATCTCTCATCTCAGAGTTATGACTTAGGGAAACCAATTATGAGTATAATTTCATGGAACCAAAAGCAAATTATCAGTATTTTTTGGGAACTTTCACTGCCTTCTCCAGTAAAGAAAAAATAAATTGTAACCCACTGCTCATCTTCAACCTTCTTCTATCATAGAGTACTGCTTGTGAATATTTGGGACAGTTGCTCAAGGTTTTTATTCTCGGGATCTTGGATCAGATCGGTTTGGGCCGATCCCAATCCGGATCGCCGATCCCAATCCGGATCGCCGATCCAAGTTTTGGATTGTCCTTCAAAAAAAAAGAAAAAAAATTGGATCGGTCCGATCCAGTCATTGGATCGGTTCAGATCGGTCCGGATCAGCCGATCCGTATCGGTATCGCTCGGATCGGTCCAATCCAATGCCAATTGAAAAAAAAAATTGGATCGGACCGGATCGGCCAATCCGTATTGGTATCGGTTGGATCGGTCCGATCCAAAGCCACTTGATACAATAGTTTGTATCGTGGCTTGGGATCGGACCGGTCCTGGCCGATCCCGATCCGGATCGGCCGATCCGATCCTTGAAACCATGCAGTTGCTACCTCAACTGCCGTTAGAAAGCACAACTATTCAAGAGCTTCCTGCCTCCACCTTGGCAGAGATTTAGTTGCAATATTGTTCCACCGATAGTAAATTCTTCTATTAAAGTTTACAAAATTTTTATCTGATTTTGCTAATTCGTTGTTTCGAACATCGTAAAGGAGGAGGGTTGCATCAGGTTGGCAGCTGGCGTAAAACTTTTGCTAAATATCTTAGACCCCTCTCCATTTTGTTGATGTTTATTGTTTGCAACATTGTGTGTCAAAGTTGTAGTATTAATAATATTATATGGTATTTATGTCTAGTAGCAAAATATTCTTGGCCATCTTTGATAATTCTCAAACAGAAAGATGTTAGTAAGTGCAAGTCACGTGCAGTTCCATTTTGCTGCTGTTCGGTTGCTAAGATAAAACTGACTGTAAAAGTAGTTATATCCCATATGATAGTGCTGACATCTTTATTTCTCAATTAGTTTTTATTCAGTATATATTAAGTTGAACTAAGACTTCTTTTCCATAGATAAATCAACTTTTATTATTACAAATTCAAGATGTGGAACTTTCATATGTAACTAAGACAATTTTATTTCTTAAATTCTTAAATTCACTATGCAATATTTCTAAGCATTTATTTTTCTCATCCCCTGTTTCCAAAAGATATTAAGGCACTTGAGTTTTCCTATTTGAGATGATTATATGGGATTTCAAGCTTTGTGTTTGTTGCAGGTAAGTTTACAATTCAGATTCTTTTTTTGGTATCCGTGCTGGTGGTCACTCGACCACTCCCCCATAGGGGAGACGCGGGAATCGAACTCCATACCCACCCCACCCCACCCCAGCCCTCATTTGAGGGGATGTCCTACCAACGTCCCAAAGGACGGGAGGACTTACAATTCAGATTCACTACACTGATCAGAAAAAAAAAGTTTACAATTCACTACATCATTCTGGTATTATTTTCTATGAAAATTTTCTTGTCTATGCTATTTTTGACTCTCAACTTCCCGATTTCTTCCGTATTTTGCACTAAGAATTTCATGTTGTGCTTTAGGATACGTTTTTTCAAGTTGAAGGAGAAACAATTGATTGTATTCTTTGAAGGAGATGCAATGTTAAACAAGTTTCATATGTTTTAACCACCTATGCCCAATTAACTATGAAACATTCACCATAAGAAAGGAGAAACTAATTTATATTTTTATCTGTTTCACCCTGCCCCTTTATCTCTCATGAGCATGAGCATGACTTGATACTCTTGTGGAACTTTTTTATCATGCCAATCCTACAATAGTTATCAAGTCTTGCGAACATCAAAACTCGATACATTCCATTATAGCTTATAGTGATGGTGTGATTAATAAGTCCTCCTTTGTTATCCCTTGTTGACTTCAAAGTTCAATCCTATTTGAAAAGTCACGCTTCCATTTGTTATTCTGGTAGCCAATGGAACTATTGCCATTCTGCATATGACTATCGAGGTTTTCATTGTTGTATTGGTATAATACATTTATCAGGTTTGTAGAGAATGGGAAGGAACAGCATGCCAAGTAAACAAGGATGTTAGACTGGCACTTATTCGGATAGGTGTTGTACTTGGAAAAGATGGTGGTGCTTTAGGTATGTTTTCTCATTTCGACCTTCTGTTTCGTATGCTTTTAAAACCCATCTTCATTTGAAAAATAATTGTTGAGTTATAGGATCCTCGTAATGTTCTTGGATGCCGTTTCCCATTGGGGTTGTCCGCACAAATCCCCTTTTGCCTTTTTAATATTTCAAGAGCCAAAGCCCTAGCATAAGCGTAAAAATCAGTATCATGATTCGTGCAAAAACTTGGAAAGTTTTACCCTTGTTGCTGATCTTATGTAACTCTGTTTCCGTCCAGGCTTGAGCCTAAGAATGACATCTATTTCATAATCTATAAAGATTATGCACTACATTTTATTTTGTTTAAATATCACTACATTTTTTAGCTGCCTAAGAATAACATCTATTATTATTATTATTTATGATTATTATTATTATTTTTTATAATGGTGATAATTTTCGGGCTAAATATCGCTTAATTCTGTAAATGTTCATTTTATTTTGTTTGAACATATGCACAGCCAAAATGATCCCTCTCTTTATGATGTTCGCTGGTGGACCCCTGGGCACTGGAAAGCAATGGTAATGTATTCAATTTGTTTCCTTTTTACTACTTTTTGGAGCTTCTGAGGGTCTCCTGTCTGCTATTAAATATGATGATTTTTTTTTTCCTTTTTTCTGTAAGGTTCTATGAAAATATAGGTGATAAACTTTGTATTGAGCTTGAATTAATCATGATGTTTATTTAATTGTTTCTTCGTCTACTACTTCAAAGAATTGATTGTTCTTGTAATTGTAGGTTTTCCTGGATTCATTTGGATGACATAGTGAGCCTGATTTGTGAAGCTTTATCAAATCCATCTTATAGAGGTAATTGCTATTTATACTTGAACTGAAATGAAATGTGATGTTTTAAAATATAAGAGGGAAACGAAATTTTGATCTACGACTAAGGTTATCATGATTCCAAACATGAAAAATCATTAGGAGAGAATGACGTCGTCCATATATCACTTTGTTCTTCCATTTGGTTTATTTTTGCATGCTATTTGAGAAGAGGCCCTTGTTCTTCATTTTATAAATGCTCATTTCTAAATTTTGTTTCTAGTTTTGTCTCTTTGATATTGAAGTTCTAAAAGTCGGAGATTTAGGAACTCGCACTACGCCATCCATAATTCTTCGTTCTTCCATTTTTTTCTCCGGGCTTAAATTTCTTGTGACATAAGCTATTTAGTAGTTCCAAAATATGTCCATGACTTGCTGTCCATCCTTATCTCACTATCGGGCACTATAGCTTTTAGCAAACACATGGACCCAACTTATGCCTGACTGTTCTCAACTGAAGGCCCATCTCTTGTAGGTAGGGTTGTCAACGAGCTAGCTCGGATCAGGCTCGGGCTTGACTTGTATGAGCTGAGCTTGAGCTCTATAATTAGGCTCGTGGGCCGAGCTTGAGCCCAAAAAAAAACTCATTATCTTTACAAGCTTGGCTCGGCTTGGTTTGTATATAAAATTATACATCCATATTCCTATATCTTATATTATATATTCATATGAAATATACATGTTAGTATATAATACTCTATATAATAATAATAATAATCAACTATAATATTAATGCATTTGGATTAAGTTGAGCTTCTTTGTGAGCCGAGTTTTTGCGAGCTGTGCCCGACCCCAAAATATTTTAACGAGCTTGAGCCAAGTCTGAGCCCTAAAATTTTTAACGAGCCTGAGTTGAGCTCGAGTCTTGCTCAAGGTTGACGAGCCTAAGCTGAGCTGGGCAAAGCTCGGCTTGTTTACAGCCCTACTTGTAAGGGGCAAGGTTTACGATGTCGATGTGTCGCCAGGCATGTCACCAGGTGACTTCGGCGACATGGTGAAAACAGGGGGAAATGTCGGGGAAACCATGGGTTTTTGATGGATTTTTGGTCCCAAACTTTAAACGTGTCTAATTAAGACCTAAATGCATCCAAATACATCAAAAAATGCAAAAATAAATGCTTACACATTAAAAGTCATTACTTGAGGGGGGTCAACTTACACACTGTCGGGTCTATAAGCTATAAAAAAAAGATGCTATATCTAATTAAGCTACACTAAAAGTGAATGTAAGTCGATTAACAGATATATAAAACTAGAAATCAAGTGCCATATCAATGAGGGGGAAAAGAAAAATATGGGAGAAATGATGGCGAAATCTGGGGAAATGTGAGATTTTTTATGGGTTTTCTCCCCAAGTTTTTATCAACCCTAAGTAGTGTCTAAATACATCATAATACATCAAAAAATGCAAAAACAAATGTCTTAACATTTTTTTTAATTTTTTAAAAAAAATTTAAAAAACTGAAAATTTCCCCCATGTCGCCGATGTTGCTCAAGTCTCCCCAAAACGACATAAGACCCATATGTCGTGTCGCCACCTTCGGAAATGGCGACATGTTGCTGATATTGCATTCCTTGGTAGGGGGTATGGTTTTCTGGTATGGGTGTGACAATTCTAGGACTTTTCATCCTTCAAAGTAACTTATATGATCTAAATTTCAGGAGTTATCAATGGAACTGCACCAAATCCTGTTCGGCTGACAGAGATGTGTGAATATTTGGGAAAAGTCTTGGGCCGCCCCTCATGGCTACCGGTACCTGACTTTGCTCTAAAAGCAGTCCTCGGAGAAGGCGCCACTGTTGTAAGTTCTATTGTGTGTTTCTTTTGCTTTTTTCTCTTTTTCCCAGAACTGGTTGAAACACACAATGGAATTTTGGTTGCAGGTTTTGGAAGGACAAAGGGTTCTTCCTGCAAGAGCCAAGGAGTTGGGCTTCTCATTTAAGTACCCCTATGTGAAAGATGCGCTCAATGCCATTGTTTCCAAAGAGCATTGACGTTAAGACATTGGAGAGTCAAATGCATTTTTCTTTTATTCTTTTTAATAGAAAGAATCGGAAGAAGGCAAACAAACGGCAACGAAATCGCATTTTTTTTGTTATTATGGAGGTGCCAAATGAGTTTTGCTTATTGGGGTTGGTTTTCATTGTTTATTGCGGTCGAATTGAAGATCGAAACAGCTCAATCAAATGAAATGAAAGTTTATGTGCATGGGTTACGGATGTACAAATAGTCTGGGCAGCGTATGCAGATCTGATCCGGGCCCAGGTACGATAGATAAATCTTATAGTACCGGGCCGGGCCGAACCTAGGGTCATGACCCACAACACGGCACGATCATAGTTCATTTTTTATGAAGCCTGGCCCAGTACAATAAATAATCAGGCTGTCCTAGCGCTGCCAAAGTAAATAATCGGACTGGCTACATTCATGGTGAACATGCACGACTGCTTGTGTTCCACACACTTGGTGGAGATATCATTAAAAAAGCCTCATAATCTTTTTTCAGTAAAAATAAAATCGTAAATAATCATCTCTATCTAAAAAACCCATGGATAAATTTGTAAATCAATTAACCATGTGAATAATAAATTTTAATTTATAAAATCCATTCTAAAAGAATAAATTACACAAAACACCCCTTGAGGTGTGCATTAAATACAGAGACCTCCCTTCACATTTCTGAAATAACACTGTCTTCCCTACCAGTTTGAAGGCAGGTCACATTCACCTCCCTTGTATCAAATCAAGTCAAGTCAAATTTTATGAAAAAACTAGATAGAAGCTACTATTTCACCATCTTTTTTTACAGCATACTATAATTCTGTTGTAACTAAGGATCCAGGGAATAGGGATAGAAGGAATCCCACCATTAATCATTGGATCAACCCTTCAACGAGTACTTTTTCCCCGTAAATGCTTTGAACTTTGGTTCTTCTTCCTTAGCCTCTTCTTTCTTTTCTTGTTTAGTCCCTTTTGCAGCAACCTGAGACAAAAGAAACAACAGATGATACAACACAGCTTCTTAATGACCCAGTTCTCCACTCCCCTTCTGCATTCATCAGGAAGGGTTTATCCGTAACAGTTTGCAAAAGAATGCCACATTGAAATAGGAGTACCTTCTGAGTTTCTTTGGTAGCATGATTTAGATTTGAACCAAACACAAGCTTTCCCTTTGGCTGATGAGAAGAGGTGCTTTGTGAAGATGATCCCCCTGAGTGCTTCCCCACACCATTTGCAGCCTCTGGTTTCTTGCCTTCAGGCCCAGAGGAAGAAACCGACAAAGGTTGATGCTTCAAAGGCTTCCCATCCAAGCGTTTCCCAGTGCCAGTAAATGGACTGAATTTTGGCTCTGCCTCAGCTGAATCCTCTTGAACTGCAAAACAAGATCAAACGCGATGACCTAATTGTCAAACACAATACTAGATCCAATCACTTTAACATTCACCAGTATCCAACTCCAGTATGACCTCAGAAATGGATTGGGATATTGCAGTTTCATAAACTTACAGCATCAAGGTTTTGCCAACAACTACTATTTTCTCCTACTTGGGTTTTCAGTAGGTTTTTTCTATTTTTAATTTTACCATTATTTTTTTATAAAGCCCTAAGCAAATGGGAAATATTCGGTTTATTTGACCTTAGTCTTTGTAACAGTCAATTTCATGCAGATAAACCGCATTAAGGAGATAGAGTCAAAACCATGATGAAAATGAATAAGAGGGAGTATAAGATAAATGAAAAATGGAAAGAATAATCAAAAACTTCACCTTGAGTTAGTGACTTGATTGAAGGAACAGCTGGAGGCCTTTCTGGTTCCTTATAATCAAGGGGAGGTGCAAAGTCCACCTCGCAGTCTGTCTCAATGATAGTTATGGCATTAGATGGCTTCGCTTCTATGATATCTATGTAATACTTTTTATTGTTGTAGGCTACCATGATACTGTCCCCAGTAGTCAAGCAAGAGAAATTCCTTAACGTTGTCTCCAAGCTGCAGGGAAAAAGAAAAATAAGGTTGTATATCTTAATCATTCACACACTTAGAGGAGACAATAGAGATAAAGGGGTATAAAAAAAAAAAAAACTTGAACTTTTATTTCCTCTATTCTCTGTGTTTTTTTTTTGTCAGGTAATATGATGCTGTGAAGCGTATAAAGAAACAATATATTATGACCCCAATTAGACTCCTAAATATGGTTCGGGTATCATAATCAATGCATCATGGACCATTCATCTTCTTTTGAAGCCAACTGATAACATGAAAGTTTGCCTCGTGGTACCAACAGACCTGCAAAATGCATATTCTTTTGAAGCCAAATGATAATGTAAAGATTAGCCTCCTGGTACTAACGGACCTCTAAAATGCATTCCAAAAAGAGTGGGGCATTGCAATAACAAGGGTTCTAACTTTTGCCTTTTATGGATTTTGCAGACAGAACCACCATAAACATCTAAAATATCTACTTCACCCTAAGAAGTACATCCAATCCAGCCGAATCCAGCTTTTGGGTGATATTTCCATCAGAATATTTAAATCCACAAAGGGCCTAGTATCTGGTTGCATCGGTACACTAAAAAATACCTTTCAAGTCGGCTGACAAAGAAAGAAAAAATACATTTTGCTCTCTGATTCCATCATGATAAGAATTTTTGTTGAGTAGGACTCACACATGCAAAACATTCCATTCCTTTAAGGTCCTATAAAGACAAATCTCTAGTATCATATTTTAAATGCAGTGTAAGATCGCAACAGAGAAAAAAACATATCCTGAACATTCCGTTGTCATGCTTTCTCCAAACAATTGGATAAAAAGTGAATTTATATAATAAACTGCACCATTAGTCTAACAGAAGACCGCACAACCACCAAAGAGACAGTTTCAGAACCTTCTGGGAAAACCACTTTCCAATAGAGGAGCTTAACATATATTTCCTCTTTAAGAATCACACATTATAATGGAAGTACCTCAATGAACAAGAAGATTGATGTAGAGACCTTGAGTAAGATAGATAATGCAAACACTTTCACCCTAGCATAATGGAATCTCCTCAACTGGAGGAAAACATAGAAAAGACACTTTATCTGCCCATTACAAATTATGTGGAATAATTATAGAGAATTGTAGTTTTTGATACTTTATGGAGTGTGATAAATGATACATCATGATGTGCAGTCCCCTGAAGACTATTATTTCCCAGAAACAGAAAATGTGATAAAACCCATGTAAAAAGTATGTCAAGACACCATTAGAGGAATTTTATAATGAAAATACTCAACATTTACCAAAAGCATCATATGTTGACAGGAAAAGCTGGTTACTGCCCACCTGTTGTAAAAAGAAAAATAAATATACACTGAAGCAGAAACTCACATAGCTTTTGGGTTGGAGACGTCCAGAAAGTCTTTTGTGTGGGGCTGCAGTTTCACATAGGTTCCCTTTGGAAGAGTCGCATTTTTCACTCGTACAGTGTCTCCCTCTTGCAAGAGCATGTTTTCCATCATCTAATGGAAATGATTGAAAGAAGAATGAAAAAAAGTCAAGTGCATATAAGCGAGAAGGCTTCAGAAATTCCACTAACCTATACAACACAAAGACAAACAAACACTTATATATGCCTACCCAATATGGCATATAGATCATGCCTTCTTCAGCAATGAACTCAAGCACACCACAATGTGAGACCCGCTCAGTGGCAGCATTATGAAGCTCAAATAGCATTGGATAATCAATATGAAGAGATGCTGCAAAGCAAAGTTAAGTATCATATTCTGGTCCTGAAATCATGGGGTGAGTTAGAAGTGCTTTCACCATAGAAATAGAACAAATGGCATACACATTTGTTGTGAATTGAAAAAAAAAGGAGAAAAAAAAAATCAACTTGAACAAGGAACTTATGAACAATAAATCAATCAACAACTTGAAAAAGAAACTTATGAACAATAAATCACAACATAATTAAACAAAAGGCAACTCACCAAGACGGTCAAGGGCTGAGGGAGGCATTATAACTGAGACAACACAAAACAAAATAAAATCAAGAACAATTCAATGCAATTCATGGACACAACTGCTAACAATTACTTAAAAATTGTAAAGTTTAAAGGTTTGCGTACTTTTATCACCACTTTCAAGCTGTGGCTGCAGGGCAGGAAAGGAAAAAAAAATTAGCAATAAGCTAACAAAGAAAAACATGGTAAAAAAAGAAAGATGTGCTCACGTTTATCCACAGATTATGAATAAGTTATAAGCTGCTTACGGAGCAGGATGGTTCGAGTAAAATACATAGGCCATAGTAGCAATTGAAAAACTGAGAAATGACAAAAATATCGTGTCTCATCATTTATTGCAAAACTTTTAAGGGATGAGGTCTCCCACTGGCTCTACACATGAAGTACATGTTCTTGTTGATATTACGGATATAAAGTATATTAATAAGTAAATGTGGCTGATGCTGTTGAACAAAATTCAAAAGCAATGTTAATAGAGGATAATCAGATGTATGCAGGATCACCATAGAATTTTGAATTTATTGACAAATAATTAGAGCAATTAGAATCACAAGCACAGAGTTCGGGAAACACTAATATTTTCAATTACTTCACTAGATCAGAAAAGGACTTCAGCAAATCTCTCAAACTGCAGGTTGAAGATCGAAAATCATTACAAAGTCAGCCTTGAGTAGACCTATCTTCAATCACTATCAATTTAAAAAACAGGTAGAGTTCAAGAATTCTGCTATTCTTTAACAATTTTCACCATCACTCTTAAAACTCTTTTTCAGGCAAAATTAAAGCAGATGTTGGTTTTGCTAGCCAAAACATTGAAAATCCCTGAGGTTCAGATAAGTCATTAGAATTCCATGGAAGAAGGAAACGAAAGTAGTCCATCGAATCAAAATATAGAAACCAGTTGTGATTGCCAAAGTTTCATATTAAAAAAAAAAAAATAAAAACAAATGTGATACATACAATATGTTGAGAAGCAATCAGTATGAAGATCTACTCAATGAAGAGGAGAGGGCATGAAAAATTCAAAGGACAACAATCACTTGTTGCAAATTTGGCCATAGATACGAAGAAGACGTATGCTTCTTGTTAAGGGGACAAAGTGAAAGATTTTGTTCTTAACGAGATATTGCTCAACTAAGTTGTTTTGAATTATTACAACATTGTTTACCTCCTTCATTAATTTATCTTGGGTATTTAATAACCTTCACCATTCAAGAATATAAAGCTTTATCTAAATTTGATATGTGACCATCAGTCATAAGAGATAACAAAAGCATCAAACAAAAGACTGGATGAAAGATAAAACTTTTAAATAGAAAAAGAAAGGTTCTAAATGAAACCAAACCTTTTTTAAGTCATTACAACATGATTGTTAAAAAAGAAAAACAAACTTTTTTTTTGATGAATACATAATAACCCAAACTGAGGCGCAAAAAGAAAATAAGAAAAGTGTATCAACCTTATCAATAAATGATGCAGGATAACAACGGTAAGTTTGCTCAAATGATGTTCCACGGTATCCATATCCTTCAAAAAACTGCAATGACACAACCAAAGGTGGAAAGAAGAACATGGATCAAACTTGAAACCTGTCATCACTTACAAGCAGTAGAACATGCCACTCTTGGCAAATGTGAACAAATGTAATTGCTACATATAACACACAAATTAAACGAATCATTTCTAAAATGTTTACATTCGTTTAAAGTGAAATCTAGGGTCACAGGATTAAGAACCCATAAGGGTTCTTGGGTACCAGTGGGACATGTGAATTGCTCTTGAAAGATCAGGACCCACCATCTGATGGACACCATTGAAATGATCAAGTAACCCATAAGGGTCTTGGACACCATTGGGTTTGTAAAATGAACAGAACGGTTAAAGCATCAAACTAGACAATATTCTGTGAACTTCCGAACCAGTTTGAAAGCCAAAATGGATGGGTTTGTTATATAAAGCACCGGCTGAGGAATATTTCATTCCCCAGCCAATGTGGACTAAACAAAAATGCACATTGCCAGCCCGTGCTCTAAATAAACCATTATACCATAAATTTTGTTTTTATCGTTGATGATTTTTAAATAATCTAAATAAATGATTATTTAAATAAAAATAAGTTCAAATTACAATTTTTAATCCAAAATCGGATAGGACATGGGGAGTCCGTATTAGAATCTGAGTGAATACAGATTCCAATGTTTGAACCCGTATCCGATCCATCGCTTATAAGGATGTAACCATACTCGATCTGAATACGGGTTAAATCCAGATCTTAATACGGCTCATTGGCAGCCTAATCATGCCTTCACGAATCACTGTATTGATGTCTAGCATGATGACACGTACTTAGACATCTACCTACATAGGAAAAAGTCAAATTCAA